>JAPYYV010002846.1:0-24897 GCA_030522625.1 Copidosoma aretas
TGATTAATTGTCAATATAAAAATACCACGAACAATATCACTTCAATGTATATTTATTCAAAATTAAAATAATTCATAATTATTTCACAAAATCCACGATGTCTTCGGATTAGACTTTTAAACTTTGATAAGACACGTGCTATTACGAGCGACATGTTGCTCGGCTCGCGGTTGAAGTAAGAGAGAGTGTCAAAGAGAAAATATAGGCAGCCGTAGGTGATAACAGTATTTCGTCCTACGCACACAATTAAAACATACTTTATACGCATAATATTCGTTATGGCTGAGTGCTACACAATGTCAATAGAGGTGCTGGGCTTCTGTGCGCAGGGACGCTATTTCCTCGGTCTTCTAGTAGCTCGGTCTCCGCAATGATCTGGCAGCCCTTTTGGGCATAGACGCATCTCACCATTCTATGATGCGTCTCATGGTACCATCCACCAGCTGCTCGGCCTCTGCTGCATTCGTGATCTTATATAAATCGTCTGGAGGCGGCGCATCAGCCAGAACTTTATGCAGCGTGGCATGTTTAAGCTGCGCTACGTTCCATCCGATGGTGCGCGCACGGAGCGCTTTGCGCAGATAGGCACCACGTTCCTCACCTAATGTAAAAGTGACGTACTGGTGGTCGCTCGCAGTGTAGTCCTCTAGGACCCACCAGGCTGACACCCACGCCGCAACTCGCGGCGTCACTAGGGTCACATCGATGATCGAGCCCATGGTGCCTCTTCTCCTGCACGTTGCTGTATCACCAGAGTTTAAGACGATGAGGTCGAACTTTGCGGCCATTTCCAACACCGCTTGTCGTCTGGGATCGGTTCTCGACTCTCCCCAAGCGGTGGCCTTGGAGTTTAGGACGCCGGCAAGGAGCACGTTGCCACCCTCCCTGCACTCATGAATAGTATCCTCGAGAGCGGCAAGCTGGCCTCGAAAGACGAGCATCATAATGTTAGGCGATATGTAGCAGCTTACGTACGTAACGCGACCACACCTGATCCACACGAGCCCCTTTCCGACTCCAGAGTTGGAGACAGATCACCAAGGCCGTGACACCAGTCCTATCGCCAAACCAGTTACGGGCCGGAAGCATGCAGTACTGCTCGCTTAATATGAGCAAGTCCACACCTCGGTCATGTGCGAACTGATCCAGCAGGTCCAGCGCAAGTCCGCACCTACTCAGGTTGCACTGCAGTATTACCGACATTTTCGTTGTGCTGCCCCTGCAAACGCCCTGATCGCCTTGTACCCAGCAGTCCCAGCGACGTAGTGGGTATCCGGTCTTAAGTCCATGTTCTCGCACAAGTAGCACTGCACATCTTTTGTGCTGCAGCTACTGGCCACATGTCCCCTCTTGCCGCACCTCCAGCACGCCTCGGACCTGTCGGGCCCGCCACACTGACTAGCAATGTGGCCAAAGCCCAGGCACTTAAAGCATCGCTCAACCGTACACTTAGGGTGAACCCTGCAGTTGACCCACCCTATCCTGAGATGGTCCCGCCCGTCGAAAACTGCCGCCGCCGACGTAGAAGCCTCCACGTAGACAACTCGATTGCCTCTGATCGCTCTGGACGACAGTCTCACAACCAAATCAGGGGGTACTTCCTCGGCGAAGCAGCCCTTGATCGCTGCCTCGACCTCCTCTTTTGTCACCGTGGGGTCTATGCACCAGATCTTCCAGAACAGCCACGAGACGAGGGCCCGAACACCCTCAGCGTCCCCCACAACTTCCTGCAACAGTGTGGTAAACTTGTGCCGGCTCTCACTGGGGGTGTTTTTTAGTTTAACTAGGACCCCACCAGTCCTTGTCTCCCTGATGGCCCTTACATTTACTCCAAGTTCGTGAACCTTGACCTTCTTCATGAGGGTCAGAACCTTTGAGTATTTCCTGTTCTCAGCTGGTTTGAACTGGAGAGCCTCCGGTCTAGCCCTCGGGCGAGAGGGGACCCCGTTTTTGGGAGTCCGTGCCTTCTCAGCTGCTGACGTATCTTGCTTTTTCTTCTTCTTTTTTACCTTCCTCCTCTGGACCTCTGTCCACATTCCTCTTCTAGCTGATTACTCTCAGCTCCTTCTAGAAGAGGCTGAGTAGCAGGCTCCGTTTTTTCGGCTGCTTTGCGGGGTTTTTTCTTCTCCGACTTCTCTGGGCACAGCGTTGCTGAATCAGCATTTTGCCTTCGCTTTTTAGCAGCCAGCTTTGAAAGCAGCGGCTGGACCTCTTTTCACTGCCTCCTGCTCATCGTCTGGAGCAGCTGGGCCGCTTTAGCCGTACGCTCGATGCCGGTCTTAATTTCGGTCTTGGTGTTTTTAAACTGCTTGCACAGTTTGGAAAGGCCCCGTATCATACCGACCAAGTACTCCACGAGAGCCTTCTCCAAAGTAAGTGATGGCAGCTTGCCTGCCTCCTTCTTTTCACAAAGCACCGACGATATAGTAGTGGTAGTTTTAGTAGTGGTAGTATAAGTAGTAGTAAAGGTAGTAGTAGTATTATCAGTAGTAGTAGTAGTAGTAGTAGTAGTAGTAGTAGTAGTAGTAGTAGTAGTAGTAGTAGTAGTAGTAGTAGTAGTAGTAGGAGTAGTAGTAGCAGTTTCTTTTTCTTTTTTTCTTTTTTTGGAGGAAGGGGAAATGCATTTACGCACACCGCAGGGACAGCGGTAGTGTGGGACTCGTGCTTTGGTGGTTTTTTTATTCTTAGACCACTGAATACCCACTAAAACCCAACCATGCCGCGTGGCTTTTGTTCCACCCCGGAACCGCGTTAGCATTACTTCAGGGTGGAGCCAACAGGGAGAACATCGTATCTCACAGCATTGTCGAGCAAGAGGGGCGCCATTTCTCTTAAGTCCTTAAAAGGACTTGAGGTCCCTGAGAATCGCCACCCATGTCTAGCTCTCACCATTTGACCCTAGTTTTGCTAGCGCCATTCCTTTTGCTTGATGCTTTCCCTTGCTAATAAGTAATAAAACTTAGCGCAGCTCGGGTTCGCATGGATCATCAGGCCGATATCTCTCTCTTTTTCTCCTTGATTATCGACTGTAATTTTTCCATCAGCTAGGCCTTTAAAAGATCCTGGCTCTGGCTTCTACCACCGCTTACCCGAAGACCAGGCAGCTTCCTCTTCCAGCCTCGTGCTTCCTATCTCTTTCCTTGCATTGAAAGCACTTTGCCTCACCTTCGCATCCTTTTTTGCGATGGTTGCAGCTCCCGCACTTGAAACAGAGCTTTGATCTGTCTTCCTCCTTGCATGATGACAACATGTGCCCTATCCCAAGGCACCTGTAGCATCTGATGACATTAGTTGTTTTCCTCACTCGGCAGGAAGCAAAGCCTACCTTTAGTCTGCCAGTTTCTTAGAGCTTTTTAGCCTGGACTTCCCTAAGAGCTACAAACGCCATCCTTTGTCACCTTTAGTTAGCCTTAAGATGGCGTAAGTCAGTGTCCTGGATACGGGTATCCAGTACCTTTTCCAACGCCCCCTTGATCTCCTGTATTTCGACTAAAGCGTCAAGGTCACGGACTTCAACGGTCACTTTGCGCTCATTGCAACGGACTGAGCCCCTGTCAGCCACTGCTTCTCCAACGTGTTGAGAAAAAGCAGTGACGTCCTTGATACCTTTGCCCTTATCAGGATGTCTCCTTTTTTGGTCGCCTTGACGCTTTGCACAGTGGCCCCCATTGATTCTGGGCTAAAGCCTGTTTTGAACGACTGAAGTACGTTGGCAAAGGTCTGTCCTGCAGCAACCTCAACCAGCACCTTAGTCGAATTTAACTTCTGTTTATGGTCGATCTGGCTAATAAGATTCATCTTATTTGGCTCATTTCCAGATATCTTGCTCTATTTCTTCTTATGTTGCTGCGTATTAGCATGTCCTTTTGGGCTCTCCGATGGACTCCTCGTACGCTTAACTCTATCTATTTCTTTCAGTGCTGTTTTCAGAGTCCTCTTCTTGACCTGCTCCCTGACGTTTTTCCTTTTTTTAATTTGGAATCGAGTACTCTCGAAGACGTCCTCCATACCTCGGTAATAGGAATCCTCCTTCTCCTAGTTTAGCGCTCGTCCATCTTCTGATTTCTTTAGGCTCTGTAGGGCAGATGCTATGCCTTCCCTGACAACGTTTGCCGTATTAGCATATTTAACACAGATATCTTTAAGTGTCTTCTCGATCGCCATTTTAGCAGCTTTTACGAGCCCAACCTCCTCTGCCCTCTCCTGTAGAAGTTGAGCCCTTCTGTCTGCCATGTACTCCAGATCACTTTGCGTTCTATTGCTGAACATGCTAACAGCACTAACGTTGCTAATATCACTACCTAAACTCGAGCAGCTCGGTCGTCTAGCTGCCCCAAACGGGAACAAAGGGATACGTAGCATATTCCCCGCTTCGTGACCAACGTCTTTGCGCCCCCCCCCCCCCCCCCCCGCCAGAATCCGTGGGGCCTGCGCCAGCCACCCGGGCTTGCACCGGATCGGAACTGACGACGGATATCCTCGTGGAGGTTACCGCCTGGGGTAGTAGTCTTACATTGACGTTTTTCATATTTTATTCCGTGTACTATCCACCAACTACCTAAAAAAAGAAAAAAAAAAAACAAAAAAAAATTGTGTCGAGTGTTTTGTGGTCAGAGAAATCTCGAACGTGGCTCGCAGAGGCACCACGCAAGCACGTCTAAGGTTCCCTGTAGTGGGTAGTGAGTGTTCCCCCGAGCAGCATTCTGCCCTACACCGAAGCCGCCAAACCCCTCTGACGCTTCACGAGCCCACCCGTGTGAGACTGGCTGGAGTTGCATGTATTCACATATGAATACTTCCATATAGTTCCTCAGCAGAGATGGCGCCTTCTTTAAAAAAGCATCCACGTCGTTTTTATTATGGAACGTACGGCTACGCCAGGACCGAGGATATCCGGCTATCAACCAGTCACCGCGTCCCCTTTGGCCTCAACAGTCACGCACAGGGCTCCAGCGCCAGAGGTGCCCCGGACACCGGCACAAAATATCAGCCACAACGGGTTTTGTATATGTGTAGTGTATATTTTAGTGAGTGGAATTTTAGGGCCCCGGCTTACCACTACGTGCCGGGGCCAGCCGTAACCTCCCTCTTTGCCAGTCACCGTTATAGCATTGCCGCAAGGGCATTGATGCGACGGTGTCTGGTTACAGTGGGCACGACGTGGACGCAAGGAGGAACAGCATTTCCCCGGGGCATCACACTAGAGCCGCCCACCAGTAGTAGTAGTAGTAGTAGTAGTAGTAGTAGTAGTAGTAGTAGTAGTAGTAGTAGTAGTAGTAGTAGTAGTAGTAGTAGTAGTAGTAGTAGTAGTTTAGTAGTGTTAGTAGTAGTAGTAGTAGTAGTAGTAGTAGTAGTAGTAGTAGTAGTAGTAGTAGTAGTAGTAGTAGTGGTAGTAGTAGTAGTTGTAGTAGTAGTAGAAGTATGCAGTCTTGTACAGTTACATGGTGTGTGAGCTTGTGTAGAAGGTTTTAAGTACATTATATCTATGTATATACTACAGCGTAGCGCAGAAGCAGCACAACACAGGATACGGGCAGTACAGTGCAACGACACTGTAGAATGGACCATGTGTGGTCTTCCCCCTTTTTTTTCTCTCTCTCTTTTCTTTAACTAGATTGCTGTCTCCACTATTTTTCTATTCAATTGTGCTCGTACCCGCTGGCACGCATCGGCCGCCGATAAAGTTGTTAGGATTGGCTGCCTGGATTCTCCTCAGCACCATATCTGTCTTCTACTTGCTCGTTTGTTGCTGTTGATCTCGATATTTGATGCTCACAAAAGCTGAATAAACAGTCGTTACTTATAGAATTTTCTATACCTAATCGATTTGTACCAGCCGTTTTTCACTACGTTCCTCTGTTCTTAAGATCTAAGCGTTTTTAAAATAAAAATAAGAATTTACGTAAAGTGAGGCACAGTAAGAAGTTAGCCGACGATGATAATGATGATGATGATAAATATAAGGACGATTCAGAAAAAAAACCTGCTTGAGTGACTTGAAACGACTTTTGAAGCGTCAACACGTATCTCTTAAAAAAAAGATGACGATGATAGTTCTCCGAAATGCAGAAAATAAGATCATCAGAGCCAACAAGATGACGAGCGCAACTCATCTTCAAACCTTTCTCGTAAAAAATGAAGCATTTTTTCAACCATTAAGATATTTTTCATTTTACTGTTTTACGCTTTAAGTATAATTAATGTATAACAAGATAACTGTGTGATTTACAGCAATAACTCGTTTACTATATGATAGTTACGGTAATGCTATCAAGATTAAGCGTGATTAGTAACGACGTTAATACAATCAATAACTATAAAACTAATCTTTTCATTTTTATTTTTATCAATTTAACTTTTCCGTTCTTAATAATAACAATCTGAAAGTTACGAGGCAGTCAGAAAGCTCTTTTCGTATTACTATGTAAGACAAGGTAGTAATTTATATTAGTATGATCTATAGATTGGAGTTATGTGGCAAAAACAGGCAGTCAGAATTATGAAAAGGAGCCATCACCGATAGTACCAGCAACGTACCAGGAATCAGTTGACCAAGACGGACAAAACGAATCGTTGTAGCCGAAACAAGGACCCAAAACTATTGCATGTAAGTTAAATCTTGTATATAAAGCCACGTTGGCTGAGAGTACGGTTTATTGTCTGATGGTGTCTGAACTACTATCCAAGCCGAAGGCAATCTTGATGAATAATTTATTAGAGATGCTGTACTTTTAGCCCGAGTCACCTATTTTGTCTGCACCCCTTGGCTTCCGGGTTTGGAAGTGCAAAAAAATATCGTACAAAATAATGGCACTGACCGCTGATTCACAAATTATTTTAACGTATTGTGTTTTTGGATGGCTTTCCGAGCTAAAATTCGGTAAATATTTTTTGTTTTCATCTTCGATTCTAAGGAACATTGTGGTACCTTATAGTTGTAGTGGATTTCAAACAACAAACTAAATGTTTATTTTATTTTCGTAACTATTTAATTAAACACTTTTAGGATTTATATATAAATTTTATTCTTTTACAAAGCAAAGAATAAAGTGTAATTTTATGTACAATATTTTGAATAAATTAGTCTTAAGTCCTGTACACCGAACTTCTGTGTCAACAAGTATTTCATCGATTTTTTAATAAATGTTTATGATGCATCGATTTTTTTATTAATGTTTATGATGCTTGCTCTCTTGGCTAGAATAATTCTAAACCAAGCAATGAGCTTGCACATCAAATTAAATCACACAAAACAGAAATTAGTGATTTATTCGAATCGAAAAATAAACGAGACGCTTACCAAAAGATAATACAATATTCAAAACTTTATTATAAACCTCAATGTAACAGAATGTTAAAATGATAATTTAAACACAATCAGTAGAAAATAAAGGATAAAAAATGTATTAAAACGAAAAGAATAATTTTATATTGAAACTGATAGAAACGACTAATTTACTAGTTTGAACGAAATTGAAATGTTCTAAATCCGACAAAATACAAAGGAAAATATCTTACAAATTACGAGAACGGAAGTATGACGATCAATTGCGAGATGCGAGTGTGCGATTAATTTCAAACTGGAAAATGGCCCCAAATCCGACCGAACAAAGCGTGCAAACTAAGCAAAAAAATTATTGCGATGAACAAAGGCGAGCAGCGATGGCTTCACAGGAGCAACCTGCTCGCTTGACGATCGAGACGAAATAGAGCGAGCTCAGCGGCTCTTACCATCGACTTTAAAACTTCTAAAAGCAGGATAACTAGAGTGGGGAGACACCTACACATTTGTAAAGCTTATTTGACAACAAATACCCGAGTAATTTTTCCCGAGCAAATGACCAAAAATATTAGTGTAAGTGTCTCCCAATGAGCTATTAGTATTGCCACCGATGCCCTTCTTTTCCACCAAGACCACACCTCGCAATTGTGCCAAACCTTTCCGTCCACGCTCTCAAATAATTATAATGAAATGTCTAAAACTTACAATTACTTTTAGCTTCTGCGAGTAGAACAACGAGAACTTCTAGTAGTTTTAGTCATCAAGCAGGCAAGAATTATATTTATTTTGTTGTAAAAATATTCTTTGTAGTAAATAAAATAATAAATAAGTATCTGGGTAGTTACTATAATTAACTCGAGAACAATACTAATATTTTCTTACGTACAATTTTTGCGATTAAATTCGTAATTGACATTAAACTATTTCACCCAGGATGTAAAGAAACAAATAAACTAACACTCTTCTGATGAATAATTTTGTTCTCGCGGTAATTGCAGATTCGTCCGACAGGTGGTTTCTTATACGATTTATGTCATGCGGGCTGTCGATATAGTTCCAAGTTCCTGGTAAATCACCAAAGATAAAGCGTATTGGCCAACTTACAAGACTAAATGTCACGCATACCTCTTTGTCAAGAGTCAAGGAGAACCAGCTAATTCTTGGCTTACCCGATAAGTCAATGAAATTGTAGGATGTGCCGGTATGTGCTGGATCGTGATTAGATTGAAATTAGTAAGTCTTAAGAATTAGCTTATAATTTAATTTTATTTTTACTCTATACTTTTTAGAATAGTTTAAGGACGCCGCACAAACATAGGTAGCCATGTATACAAGTTCTAAGGATATAGCAAATTTGTTTAAAAATGTTTCTGTCAACTTGACAGTGTCAAGTAAGCACGTCTTGTGTAAAATATGGAAGTTCGTTAGCTTTTTTGCATTTCTGAAATATGTTATAATATCTTACTTGAATGTATTATCATATAAGATGTATTTACAATTTGTCTTTGATGTTTAAGGAAAACAAAAAGGGTGTATCCACTACAGCTGATCTTTAGGTGATCTGTGACAGAAAGAGAAGGTATTTACTGAAAAATCAAAGTCAGAAATTTGTAAAATGCAAGATCGACAGAAATAAGATTATCTGATCGGTAGGTCAAAACTGCGAATAAAGTTTAGGCGCTATTTTGTTTGCTCTTTGCATGCAAAATCCCCACACTGTTACTATCGGGTTATTAAAAATTTGTGTTTTATTCAGAAAAGTAATTTAAAATATTTTACTGGAACGATAAGCGGTAATATAAACACATGACCGATATTAGTATAATGTTTCATAATATATTTTTTTTTTTTCAATTTTCTCTGATACAGAGGTTGTACACGAGGACACTCTACGTAAATACTTTGAAAAGTTGTTTTCAATTAAATGCAGCGAGCAGTTTATGAAGTTACATGAGGATATCAAGAAAAGTACTACGTTTGCTTCGTTCATAGTAAGATCACCAATTTTCAAGCATCGAATCATTATAAAAATTGTTAATGTCCGATATTTATTATTGTTTAAACAATTAGACTATTTATTTGGAAACTATTAGAACGAAAACGGCAACGAAACATGCGAAATATTTCGCACTTAATTATGAGTCTAGAAGTTGCGTCCGATTATAGTTTCTGCGTAGTGCATCGCAAGACAATAAAAGACCAAGATTCAGGTGAAGTCTTGTATTGGTCTTGAAGAATTTCATTAATCCTGGTCTTGTCTTTATCGTGTCTTGATTTCAAGACACGATCCAGACAAGGCAAGACGAGTCTTCAGTTTTGTGAAACAAAAGAAAATTGAATTTTTTTACTGACATCAAACATGAGAGATATTGTGTTTTATTATATTTATTTAGAATATCAGTATTACATTATTATTGCATGATTCTACATCTTATTAAAAAAATTTCATGACTTAAAAAATTTTTAATAGTTTTTACATGATAATAAATGAATCAATATTGAATATTATATTTCTTAAATTAGATTTAGCCCATGAATACAAACAAAAATAAATTCTTAATTTTTCTGATTTTTTAATTTTTTTGCAAGTAGATTTTATGTTATCTATAAAATTGAAGCTATAAAGTCGAAGTCGAGTTTTATTTTGAGAAAAGATAGCATTGTACAGTACATATTGAAAATAAATATGTATCGATCTATCTTTAAGTTTTTGAATTCATGCAGTGTTCTTTGATTACTCGGCAACGGGCATTGTTGTTGCGCCGACTTCAAATAAACATCATGTATTTCTTTGTTATCTTTTCAAAGATGATTAATTAGTCCGATAGTATTTTTTTTCTTCATTTCAAACTGTTTGAGAACACTATTTTCCGAGCACTGTCAGCACACACCAACACTATCGCTGCCTGTAGTCGTCATTTTGAAAAAATCAGCATACTGAATTTCAGGCCGAGTTTGACTTGCTTCGATTACTTCGTTAGTCACCGACTCTTCAGTTTCACTACTCACACTACTTGCGAATTTAAAAACTTTTGACGAACTTGGAGACGGAAAGCTTTTCTCAGATAGTTTACGTTTTTCCAACATTGTGCTTACTCTACTATGTTCCGATTAGCAACTGCGGATAAATCGATGCTTTAAAGTCATATCAATGTATACATTATTGTACACATATTGAAATGCAGCGTCAAACTGATACTAAACAAATTACGTACCGACAAAATTTAGCAGGAAAAACGTTGATTGAAAAAGTAACATGTACCTGTAACTCTGTTATTTATTATCAAATATATATACAAGACTTTTTAAAGATCAAGACAAGACTAAACATAAGTATTGATCTTGTCTTGGTCTTGACGATCCAAGTATAGTCCTGGTCTTGTCTTGAAATATAGACAAGATCAAGACAAGACCAAGACAAGTCTTGAATCGTGCAATCCACTATTTCTGCGGCAAACGAGGCCGCAAAATGGCCTTCAAGAAATTTTGATTGTGGAAAATACTTAAAGGTAAAAGAATTTGCAATTTTACATGTATATGTATGTTACATACGAAGCCCATAAAACATAATACCTTCAACGGATTATCATACTTCAATTTTTCGCAATGCAATGATTTGTCCTCAACTCCTATTAGTTATGATATTGATAATTGTAATATCATGTTTCACAATGATATTTTACTTTCCAGATGTTGGCGTCAATAAAAGTTATACCACCGAACAAGCAGAGGAAATGACAAAAAATTGGCTGAAAGAATCTAATCAAGTTTTCAAAAAGAAAAGTAATAAGTCATCTGCAAATAATTCAAGGTACAATGAGAAATTTTGATTATCTTTATAATAAATCGAAACAATGTTAAGTTCACATTTAAAATACTATAACATTTAGAATGAAATTGATATCATTTTTAGAGAGCCGAAGAAACAGATCTGGCAGAAGTAGTTCTGGCGTTAACACATATCTCAGGCGAATCATCTGAAGATAAAAGTGGTCAATCATTAAAGGCAGACCTACGTAAGTCTAAAATTTCGGGAATTATTAATCAAAGTTGATAGTGGTCAATCTAGAGCCAATTCAGTGTAAGTAAAAAAGCACATTTTCTATTCTTATCAAAAAATACTTTGATAGAAATATTTTATCGCATCGAAAATACTTACATCCATTTTTCACAAGTGTATAATTTCACTCTTTTATAATTTCTAGGTAGCTCAGAGTAAGTCATAAAATTTGTTAAATATCAAAATTAAAGTGCTCCAAAGAATTTGTCATTGTGACTCAAAAATAGAAACAGATTTTTCAAGAATAATCATAGTTTTAAAATGTGTTTTCCTTGTCAATTACACAATCTTTATTGCACTTACCGTGAACAAAATTATCCATATCTTCCTGGTTTTCCAAAGTTCAAGTTGAATCATTACTCAGGAATTTTTCTGTATGTTAGATTAAATATTATGACTTTATACTGAGTTTCGTTGTAGCTGAGGTGATAACCAAACGAGTTTTTTTGTCTAAGTAGTATGTAATGCAAAAATAATTATCAGTTACAATTTTCATTTCCTCGCTCTCATTTTTCTTAGATTTTGACACGTGTGCGTGATTATATGAATATACTATTAATTATAATTAATAATGAATAATTATTCATAAATATAATGTAGTATAAATACCTTGTTTGATCGTATGGAAGAAAAAACATCTTCTAATCATTTTAATGAACAACTTGTAACACTATTTGATATTTGTCAATAAAGTTTGAAAAAAATATTTTGTATTCACATGAATAAATCTTACAAAAAAAAATATACCAGAAAAAAGTGCGCAATTTTAAGACAATTAAAATGAGCTGCGGTGAGCTCAAATCGGTTCAGCCTTCTTGTCGCAAAATGCAAAAAAAACGGTTTTCTGGCCACTTTTTCGAAATTCAATAAATTGCGTTCTAAATAATCTTAAGAGATGTAATATTACCACAAGTTAGGTATCGTAGCCCTTATTATACACACAAAATTTGAGCTGGATCGAATGGAATCTTATTACGAACCGTTTGTGAAAATTAAAAAATATCCTTGTAATATCTCGTTGATAATCGGTTGTGCCAACGTAGATCATTCGTTTTTGGAGCGTTGTAAATACGAAGTTTTGACAATAACTAACGGGCATTTTAACGTTCTTAAAACGCTAACACAACGTTCTTGCGACCTTCCATCGGACGTTAAAATGTTTATAATTCAACGTTGCTGCTACATTGCACTTGGGTAATGCGCTACGTGGGTTATTCATTACCAACTGTTCATTTGATAATTTTTCAGTATTGTACTCCCTTTTTACGTGCTAAAAAATGCTCGATCAGGTGAAATATAAAGAAAGTTTGATGTCGGTAAGTTAAGATGCATCGTCACTTGCAAAGAATGAAAAAAAAAATATTGTACGTACAAATTTCTACAACAAAAGTATTAAAAAATTAAGGTCAATAAGTGACTATAAATTTTTCTAACTTCAAGCCAAACAATACATATTGTGTAATATGCACAAAAAAGTTTGTACGTATCGCATATAATGAGCGGAAAAAAGTTTTTTCTCGTTTTACGTGATGTTGTTCATAATAGAAAATTTATAGGTACCATCGATAAAATACTAATACATCAAATAAATTTTTTTACTTATTTTTTGCGGTTTATTTTCATTACTCAATATGCTGATCACGTAATCAATTTTAGGTGTATGAATAGATAAATTTTAATACTAATTAGAGTTTCATTTTCTGTTATTCCTAAAATATAGTATTGTTTGACAAATACCTTTAATCATTATTGATTGTTGAAAATTTATTCAAAATTGAATAAACGTAGTTACCAGTAGTGTAGGTGCAAGGGTTCTAGTACAATTTTCCGGCAGCTCTACTGGTGCCAGATTAGCCAGGTTTCCCCGATCTGGCAGCTGGGCTTCCTTGTACTGTATCACAAGCATATACTCGGTTTTCCCTACTTGTGCCGGAATAGCTATGATCCCTACTCTACCAGCTGATACTTCAATTCTACTCGATCGACATTATCAACAAGCGGTATTATCGACCGTGCTCAACCTCGTGCTATTAGACGATCAAACGCTTACTTTCTACTATAGTCTGAAGCAGCCTTACTTCCACCTGCTTACTCAGACAGCTTCACTCCGGATCCCTGAGCAGGATTCATGCCATCGTATGTGTAATTTATCCCGTGCTATAGTACGAGTTTTCTTATGATTTTCGATCGCGTGGACTAAGGGTAAGTAGCTCAGCCACATTATCGAGTGAGCAGTGGTCTCTGCCCTACCCACATGCGTGAAGTCTAAGGTCCAAACATTCGTTCAATCAGCTGTATAATCATCATTAAATACACTCGAGATGCACTCTTTATCTCCAGACATATGATGCGTATGCGCTTGCTCTCTCCAATGTATTACTTTTGACACTAGCCTACTCATCCAAGGCAAGCATAAGCTCGTCGGGTAAGATGCGTGGTGCAAGTAATACTGTGCCTGGTCTGCCTTTCTTATCAATACGCGTATCGAATGATGCGAGTCGATGGCTTTGTCGACTCAAGTGCTGAGAAGCGAAGGCAAAGGTAGGTCATCACAGAGGATATTGTCAAGGCAAGCAAGAGAGTGTGGGAGAGAGAAAGAGAGAGAGAGAGAGAAAAAGAGAGCAGGACTATTAGGACGAGATGTATGCGGTTGGGAAATTCGTAGGGCAACTTGCATCGACTCCAATCCCCCGTTCTTCTCGAAATTCACTATCCCTGGTGCTCGATTGAGGTAGCGAAAATGAGCGAGCGATTTTAACTTCCTCGCGATTTAGAAGAAGATAATACAATTTTATCAATGCTAAACGCATTCAAAATCGCGAGAAATTTAAAATCGCTCGCTCATTTTCGCTACCTCAATCGAGCCCCTGGACGAAATATTATCCGATCCCTTAGCAGCGTAGGTATTTCTCTTATCTTCGACGCAGTCCTTCTATCCATATTTACTCGAACGCATTTTCTTTTTAATCTGAGTGAGAGATATGATTAGCAGAGGCAAGCATCAGCGCGTTATGTACAACGCTCGACATTAGTAACATGATGCTTATACCTCCTTTCTTACGCATTATAATATACTTGCGTAATGTTTATATAAGCGGATGTGTACGCACGTAATAGATAATGCGAGTCACTGGCTATCTTTCTCGCACGCATGCTGGATTTCTTATTACGACAATTAGAAACTTAAATCAGAGCAGGTCCCAACGCTGGCCTACTCTTTTACACTGCACCGTGCATATTAATAAAGACGGTTGAATTGTACGTGTAGCTGCGAATGCCTCAGTTGTAGCAAGTCTTTCGACGAGTGCAGTCATCAAGTGCAGAAACTCTTACCTTCGAAGAAACTCTTGCGAACTCTAAGGTTTCTAGACAACGATACTAATAGCCAACGAACAAAGACAGCTGCGTGATAAAAAAAAATCATTGAGTTGCCATAGATTAGTCGACGAGTGCAGTCATTAAAAGCTTTTTCTAACGAAAGTAAAATTAAATTTAATAATTGTTTTGAGCTATCACAGATACGGGCGGGAACCAGCTTAACGAGCATAATGTCAGCGGTGCTAATACATTGCAGTAGTATGTATGATGTATTCCTACTGCAGAGTAGGATAATATTGAGAACGGCTAATTTCGCTGAAGAAAATATACAGTCACTCAACAATGTCATCACTACACAAAAATTAGGTTTTACGGAGTAGTTAAAATACCACAATGTTTTAAGTCAAATGCAGAGTGATTATAAGCAATTCAAGAATCATAAACGTGGAAGACGTATACAGCAGGCAGTAATTTGGAGCAGTATACAGTCAGCAGTCAAGTGTCGCATCGAGACAGCAGTGATCACGAACTTGACTTATCTAGATATAAAATCCTTTTCTACCAACGCCGACTCTGTTTTCAAAAATCAAATAAAGGAATCTTTACTTAGTCATGATGCTGTTAAAGCCATTTTAATACTTACAGTTTTCTTTAACAAGATCAAGAATGACGAAGAAGTGCAAGAAACTATATACTTTAACGTCAAGAATCAACCTATATATTGGACTACAGATTTGATGGAATAGTTTAATATTAATGTTTAGCAAATGATTCAGTGAGACCATGAAGAATTTTAAGAACGGGAGTCAGGATGGTCTCTTTATTACACACTGAATTTAACTTTAAATATAAACAAGCTGAATACATTACGAGGAAGTTCCTACATACCGCTACCAACAGATATTTATAAAAAAATGCCTATGCTGATGTGCAAAAGTATGACAATCAGTGTTTTAATTGGGCGATGTTATCAGCACTTGATCTTGTTAGTGTACATGCTAAATGTGTCCTTAAATATGAGAAGTTTGCAAATGAATTTAATTTTAAGGTTATCAATTTCCCAGTAATGCCGACCCAGATATCTGCTTTTGAAAAGCAGAATAAGGTTTCACGTAATCTTTACTTTCTGAAGAAACGTAGCAAGAAACATCTTGCTTCTCTATGCTATGTGAAAACAAATAAGTAAGACAAACATATTAATCTCCTCTTAATACAGAATCTACATCTCAATAAAGATGCAGAATATGAACTGAACGATAACGTAGCCCAACCTTGATTTCACTATGTGTGGAACAAAGATTTATCCCGACTTGAGAGGGATCAGCTTACAATATGTAAAGCTGCTCATTACGTATGCGAAAGATGCTTGCATTTTTTCCGTTATGATAAAAAATTAAAAGTACATAAAATCGACTGTAGCCAAATAAACGAATATAAAGTGATGTAACCTAATGAAAAAGATAAATATCTCTAGTTCAAGAATTATAAAAATCAAGAGACAGTACTGGGTACTTTTACATTTACCCAGTAACTTATTGTTTATGCTGACTTTGAGAGTCTGCTAGAGCCCCTTGAAGGTGATAAACAAGCATATCAACATCATGCAGCCTTTGGCATTAGCTACTACGCAAAACAAAGCTTTGTCGATGAAAAATCGAAGTACACAACCTATCGTCAAAGATAAACTGATTCAAGAACACCAGCTGAATGCTTTGGTAACGAGCCTTAAGTTCTTGCTCAGGAATTAAAAAATATTCACGAAAATTAAAGACCAATAAACCAGCCCACAAACGTGGAAACAGAAAATTTCAGATGGGTAACATAATGTCACATATGAAGAAATCATTTGACAACACTGACAAGAAAGTTAAAGAGCATTGTCATCCGATAGGACAGTAAGTCTTTCTTTTCTATAAATTGTAAGATTTTCTCGTATAATATTAATAAATGTTATGTTTATGTTTTAGCTATCCAGGAGCAGCAAGTAGCAGTGGCAATCTTAATCATCAAGATACATGGACAATACCTGTAGTTTTTCATGACAAAAAGGTATATGAAGCTAGTGTATTTATTTATTGAGGAGTTAGATTTATCGTTTTATCGATTCATAGAATCTTTTCGCTTTATGCCATCATCTATGGAAAAACTAGCATCCTACTTAGAAGAGTATAACAAAATTAAGAATGGATTTTAACATAACTTGACAAAACTAATAAAACTACTACTGAGAAAAAATGTCTTTCCATACAAGTACGACTCGTCTTTCGAACGAGTTGAGGGGCAAAAACTTTCTGCTAAAACAGACTTTAACTGTAGACTTAGTGAAGCGCATATTTTAGAAGAAGATTACGCACATGGTCAGAAAGTATGGGATGTTTTTAGCATAGAGACTCTCGGAGACTACTCCGACCTCTACCGAATACAAATGTACTTCTCTTAGCTGATGTTTTCGAGATCATCTAAATAGTTGCCTGAAATCTTATAGACTTGATCCTGCCCACTACTACACCAGCCTAGGCTTCACTTAAGATTCGATGTCAAAGCTGCTGACTAGTGTAGGCATCCTCCTATTTATTAAGAGTATTATTCGAGGTAGTATTAGTCAATGCAGCGATAGATACGCGAATTCTGATAATGCGTATATGGGTGACGAGTACGTCCAAGAAAAGGAAGACAAGTATCTCCTTTACTATGACGCGTCGTTAACAATCTATATAGATGGGCAATGTGTGAGGCATGGCCCACAAAACTTCTGCTGAGCCGAGAACGTTGATTTTTACGTTTCAGGCGATCACTTCGAAGGCTACTTTTTCAAAGTTGATCTTGAATATCCCGCGGACAAACTAGAATCTACTACTATGTATAAAACATCTAACACCTCCTGGCATTTAAGTAAAAAAGTTTCTGATGACCTTAGACAATAAAGAGCGATACATAATTTATTATAGAAGCCTCAAGCAAGCCTTTAAGTATAGTTTGCGCCTTAAAAAGGTGCATCAAATGCTTGTATTCAATCAAAGCAAATGGCCAAACTTGTAAATCGACTTAAACAGTGAGAAGAGAAAAAATTCAATAGACGAGTTTGAAAAACTTCTTTTTCTACCTCGGGCGTTTTCGCAACCCTGGTACACCCTTGGTAGGAAAAACAGCGTTCGTCACTCATGTGCATCCGACCAGGGGGGTCCCGCGCTCTGGATAGATGCACATTTGCGACGAAAACTACTATTTTAAACTCTTCAAAATGGAAAGGCTATTAAAAGTGAGCGAAAACGTATCGATGTTAAGCTTGTAAGAAAGTGAGAAAGTTGGTATAGCTGGGAAGCATACATTGATAAACCAAACTTTCATAGATATTCCATCTTAGATGAAAATCTAGTAGCTGTACAGCTGTCACGAACGATGATTACTATACGTAAGCCTATATGCATAGGACTATGCGTTGCAGACCTATCCACGTTCCTCGTACATCGTTTCTATTACGAATACATGAGAAAATGGTAGGAGATAAATCAAAGCTTCTATACACATACACTGACAGCCATATTTACAATATCTAAGGCGTAGATATGTAGTAGATGATAAAAAAAGACAGCCATTAGCTCGACACTTAAGAATATTCCGTAGATAATCAGTTTGGAATCAAGTTAAAAAATAGAATGATAGTTGGATTCATAAAGGATAAGTGCAATGGTTGCATTAGGTCGGAGTTTGTGTGATTTCACAGCCAAATGTACTCTGTCAGAATAAAAGATAATAAGCTACAAAAAGGCGATAGGTATGAAAACATCTACCGTTAAAGCAACTATTAACTTTGACGAATATATTGATGGTCTTCATAAAGATGTAACAATTGTGAGCGAGCAATACAATATGCGCTGACGATTACACATACTGTGTACTGGATAGGTGCAAAAGATCTCTCTCAGCTTTTACGACAATAAATGCTATCTACTGCCTTATGCAACAGAGTAAGAGAAGACGACGACGAGTCTGCACCTAAGAGACCTCGGCTTAATGGATAAATTATTCATGATCATTCTTATGTATTGATGTTTAAAAAAAACCTACATATATATTTCATGCACGTATTCGATCTTTTCTTTCAGACAGATCTAAGCGCTATTAAAATTAGTGAAGATGTCTCATCTTACTAGTTAATGTAAGTCGAAAGCAAGCTAGCTGTCTGTAATCAAGATACAAAGTTAAAAATACGTATTTCTGCTACAATTTAGAGCTTTTTTAAGCATGCTTTAATTTGACGACTAAGTGTAATGATAAAGTCTGTACATCAGTTAGGCGAATAAGTCTACTAAATTTAATGCTATATAAAGAGATACTGTATTTTCATTTATTACTTTTATGCCTACACGATGTACCATGCATATTTTCTAAATAATAGAAGGTAATAGAGAGACATACATAGTTTGAACCTCACAGATAAGGGCAATGTTGGAGCTTTCTGTACATTAAATAAAATTTATTTAATCTTATTTGATCGTATTTAAGCGTATTTAATCGTATTGTTGATCGTGCTTGATCTTATTTAATCGTAGTTTTGATCGCATTTGATTATATTTACATGGTATTTTTCATCGTACATCATCGAATTTTCATAGTTTTTGATCGTATTTTTTATTATATATGATCTTATTTTGATCGCATTTATTTGTTTCTGAGCGCATTTGATCGTATTCGATCGGATTTTGAACGTATTTGATGGTGATTGATTATATTCGATCGTATGCATTAACAGTAAATTCTGATCAATCACCCTAAACATATCGCAGGCGAAAAGTGATCCGATCTTTATATTTTGTTGGCCTCAAAGTAAAGCCTCTTATAGGATTGAATATTGACTATGTCATTGCATATACTTGACTGGTCACTGGCCTCAAAGAGCGTGAGTTTTTAAATCATTATACAATACGAATTTCAATTTTACCATGTATAATCTACAGAGAAAAAAAGTGATGGGTCACGTAATGAAGCCTCTTTATTCGGTATCCGATTGGCTGAGATTGGTCGAGCATGGGTAAATTTTAAATCGACTTCTTGAGAAAATGAATAAAAAGTAATTAAATTGAAACATTATTGTTGTCATGGAAGTATGGATCAATTGTAGAAGTTGACGGCACGTAGAGGGGGGGGGGGGGGGGGGGGGGGGGCCCCCCATTTTTTATAGAACATTTTTTAGGAAATATGTGGGTTAAGAATTTTAAAAATGTTGAGGAATAAATGTGTCATAGTAATTCCATAAATAACCAAGTAAAATATTTTTTTTTTTATGTACAGAAAGCTCCATTTTCACCCTTATTTGCGAGGTTTGAACCATATGCGATTTATCTCTTCCTAAACTTCTATCATTTAAAATATATACTTTGTACGTCGTATGGGCAGAATAGTAATAAATGACAATACAGTATTTTTTTACATAGATTTAAATTACGTAAACTTACTTGCATACGTAATGTACAATCTTTATTATTACACTTTGTCGTCAAATTAAAGCATGTTTACAAAAGCTCTAGATTGTAGTAGAAATTCGTATTTCGAACTCTATATCTGCATGAGCAACATCCAACTTGCTTTTAACTTGCATTAGCTCGTGAAATGAGACGTCTTCTCTATTTTTATTAGCCCGCAGATCCGTCTAAAACCAAATAATCAAATACTTGTATAAAATATATATGTCATTTTTTATATGTACATGAATATATAAGAATGATAATACATACTCTACTCATTGAGCCGAGGTCTCTTAGGTGTGGACTTGTTGTCGTCTTCTCATACTCTAACGGTAAAGTATCTATTGGGCAAGGCATCAGATAGCATTTATTGTTGTAAGAGCTGAGAGAGATCTTTTGCACCTGTCCAGTACACAGTATATATAATCGAGAGCGTATATTGTGTTGTTCGCTTACAACTGTTATATATTTATAAATACCATAAATAAAGTCGTCATAAAGAACAGTTGCCTTAACGGTAGAGGTTTTCATACCTATTGCCTTCTTTGTGGCTTTTTTTATTATATTCTGACAAAGTATATTCGGTCTCGGAATGCCACAAACTCCAACATGATGCAACCATTGCACTTATCCTTCATTAATCCAACTACCATCCTATTATTTAACTCGATGCCAAACTGATTGTCTACGGGATAGTCTGACGTGTTGAACTAATGGCTGTATTTTTTTAACATGTCATATATATCTACGCTTTGGATCTCGTAAATAAGGCTGTCAGTATCTGTGCACAGAAGCTTTGCTTTATCTCCTACTCATTTTCTCATGTCTTCGTCATAAAAACGATACACGAAGGATTGGGATAGATCTACAACGCATAGTCCTATATATATAGGCGTACGTGTAGTGATCCTTGTTTGTTATAGCTGTATAGCCACTACACTGAAAAAAAATAGAGGCTGCTACTGCCTCGAAAGGTGCAGTAGCTATACCGAATGGTAGTGCAGTAATATTCTCGCACTCCGGCGCAGTGGCTGAGCCGATGGGTGCAGTAAGAGCACCTATTGAGAGCAACGGTAGTACCTAATGTGTGGCGTCGTAGCTTTTCACACGCGTGCGCTGAAATAGCGGCGGAGCCAGTGCACTGATTCGGCATATCTGCTGCTCCGAAGCTAGTGATGCTGCTTCCGAGCCACCTACGGCGCTATAGCAGCCTCTATTCTTTTAGTTTGGATTTTCATCGAAGATGGAACAGCTATGGATGTTTGGTTTAGCAATTTATGCTTCCCAGCCATACCAACCTTCCCACTTTCTTACAAGCTTAACATCGACACGCTTTCGCTTACTTTTCATAGCCTTTCTATACACCGCATTTCGAAGAGTTTAAAAAGAAGTTTTTTAAACTCGCCTACTGCATTTTTCTCTTCTCACTATTTAAGTTGATATTCGACTTGAGTTATTGGTTTTGATTGAATGCAAGCATTCGATGCACCTTTTTTAGGCGCAAAGTATACTTAAAGGCTTGCTGGAGGCTACTATAATAAACTATGTATTGCCTTTTATTGTCTAAGGTCGTCAGAAACTTTTATTCTCTAAAGCCTGGAGATGCTAGATGTTCTGAACACAGTGGTAGATCCTTGTGTGAGTCGCTGATATCCGCGAGATATTTGAGTTGGAATCTTGCGGCTCTAACCCTCGCGATGATCGTCAGGAACGTTGAAATAAAGGTTTTTAACCCAGCAGAAGTTTCCTGTAGGCAATGCCTTATACATTGCCCATCTATACAGATTATTAACGTCGTGGTAAAGTAGATACGTGTCCGCCTTTTCTTGGACGTACTTGTCACCCTTGTAAGGATTATTAGCATTCGCATATCGATTGATGCATTGACTAATACTACCTCGAATACTACTCTTAATAAATAGAAGCATATCTACACCAGTCAAGAACTCCAACGTGATACCCGTATGCTCCAACATCTAATCCTAACTAAAGCCTGGGCTGGTGTAGTAGTGGGCAGGATCAATAAGATTTCAGGCAACTATTTAGAAGATCTCGAAAATATCAGCTAAGAGAAGTACATTAGTCTTTAGGTAGAGATCGGAGTAGTCTCCGAGAGTCCATATGCTAAAAACATCCCATACTTTCTGAGCATGTGCGTAATCTTCTTCTTAAATATGCGCTTTCCCAAGTCTACAGTTAAAGTATGTTTTAGCAGGAAGTTTTTGCCCCTTAACTCGTTCGAAGGACGAGTCGTACTTGTATGGGAAGACTTTTTTTCTCAGCAGTAGTTTTATTTGTTTAGTCGAGTAATAATAAAATTCCTTCTTAATTATTTCATGCTCTTCTGAGTAGGACACTTGTTTTACCATATATGATAGCATAAAGCTTACGTGGCTTTCGTTTATCCTCTTTATGATGGAGGTATATAGCGCTCCTTGGTCTGCGGCATTTTCTTTATTGGCCGATAAGATTTTATTCGCTGGTTGCAGAACAGGTGCTGCCCTTATTTCCCATGTTAAATCTTATGAGAAAAAAAGTAGTGTATGCGGCCACCCGCAAATAGCTAACTCCTTAATCGCTACTAAGGAATCTGCTACGGAATTATCATTATTAAATTCAATAACTCTGCCTGTCTATTTAATTTAACGAATAGAAAAAGCCTTTTATGATTTCAGAAATTCTGCTGTATCTGTTGCGAATCCGTCTTGTAAAGACCCGAGTGTGCAATCATAAATTTCAAAAAAAAGCTGCCAATACATATCTGTAGGGGAATCAAAATTAAAGTTTTAATCTTTAGAATCATAATATGATCGTTTTGGAATTTTCTTGGGCCGTGGGAGTTTAGGCTCCTGTATGCCAAAATTTTGTACTTCCTCCGTGGATTTTTTCCATGCAATGTCGAATTTACTATCTCGGGAAACATTCAAAGTGTATTTCACGGCATCTACTTTTTAGTACAACTCGATAACGCTTAGTTTAGACTTTTGCAATTCTGTATTAAGAACTTCAATTCTTGAAAATACTTCAATTATTGCTATTAGCAAAAATAAAAATCCAAAGACTTCATTCATTAAAGAAACCCGGCAGCTTTGGAGGAGATCTTGCTGTCCACTTTTCTATCAGATGAAATTTGGCCGATAGCTGTCATTAATGTCAAGTAGTTATCACGAACTTCCCTTAAAGAATTCATTCTCGTAGTCCGTCTATAAAAGAGAATTAGATAATTATAAAATAATTTTCTGTACATAGCTATATTCTAAAAATGTATGTTCTAACCTAGTCGGACAGTATGCTGCAAACGATGGATGTCTTTTCTCATTGGTCTCTGAAGCTGACAAATCATTTTCAGCGTTACTGATATCATCTTGAATTTTTTTATTTTGCAATCTGATGTGGCGAATCTCTTGCGAAACTAATCATATTTTTGAGAAACTTGGTGAACTATCTTGCTGCTACTACGGACTCTATTGCATCTTGTACGACGAGGTTAGTGTTGTGAGCATTGCAATGAACAAATAGAGCTCGGGGCTCTATTTACCTTAATCTACTTGGCAAACCTGAAACACGTCCGGAAACATTAAACGCCCCATCATAACACTGACCTCTTAGCTTACTTAACGGCAAATCAAATCGTTGTAAGACATCTTTAACCAAATTAAATAATGAATCAGTAGTTGTTCTTGTGGTTGAAAAAAAAAAAAAAAAAAATTCAGATGATATCAAATCTTTAGAAACTACCCTGATATATACAGAAACCTGCTCCATTCTCTGTACATCAGAAGTTTCATCAACCAAAAGAGAAAGAAATTTAACTTTTTTCACTTCCTCCAAAACTTTAGACATAGTTGCTGAAGCCACAAGATTAAGGATCTTATTTTGCACATTATGATGCACATTTGCAACCATTTGTCTAACCTTTCAACATCTTCAGCTCATGCTTTTAAGAATCGTAAGAAATTTGAATTCTAATCATTGCCATGGCCTCGCAAAGGTAATCCCTACTGACCAAATACTTTTGGAGTACTAAATATTTTTTTCAAGGCTGTGCGATGCGTCTACATCTGTTTTTTTGTTACATCAGATAATACTTAAAGAATGTTAACTTTTGTAAGATGTTCAATAGCCTCAGCATTGTTTATGTAAAAAGAACTTTGATTATGACGCTTTATTTTTTTGTTTACGTCATTCCATTGCAAAATCCCTTGTTGACCCATGCAGATTTTGAGACGTGACTTCGAGGATCATTCGAAAAGATCGAATTTTAGCATCGGCTTCGGTACATATAATACAAATAGCCTTGTTTATATCGTTTAATTCAAGCCATTTGGGTTCTTTTTGCCATTTAGAAAATGTTTCTAGAGGTTTTAAATCTATAAAACAAATTTACAACGGATATAATAGAAATAGTACAAGAGTTAAGCAATTCTTGCACTTAAGGGGACTCCAGCGCGAAGTGATACCAACCCGAACATAATTGAGTTAGTTGGTATCACTGCTGCTTACTGCTGTATATACATATACATGATGCGAGCATGATCTGCACCATCATATACATGTATAGCTGTACGGTATAATACTACGACTCGACTTATACTCCCCGGAATATTTCAAATTTTTCCACGGGTACCGATATTTTGCGAGCTACCATCTGAAAGATGAGGTTTTTTTCTTTAAAACAGTTCGTGTCTTGATGTATAGCTCCTCGATTATGGTTAGAAAATTACGATGTTTTCACGTTGCTCCATAAGAGGTTGTGTATAATGTGCGAACTT
>JAPYYV010002847.1:0-14306 GCA_030522625.1 Copidosoma aretas
TTTACAGATGAAGCTACATTTCAATTAGATGGAACTCTTAATAGACATAACTGCCGGTATTGGTCAGATTCTAATCCCCATTGGATGCGCGAACAAAATGCTCAATATCAACAAAAATTAGATTTGGGGGCTCGAATATTAAACAATTGAATCATAGGGCCGTTTTTCATAGAAGGTAATTTAACTGCTGTTGTTTATCAAAATATGTTTGAGAATAAAATTATTCCAGCAATTAGAGAAATAACTGGTGAATATTTTGAAGACACATGGTTACAACAGGATGGGGCTTCATCTCATTACGGTATCAATGTTCGTAATTACTTGAATCAGGTTTTCACAGATCGATGGATAGGACGTCGAGGAGTGATAAAGTGGACCCCTCGCTCACCTGACTTAACGCAAATGGACTTTGTTTTGTGGGGCTATTTAAAAACTCGAGTGTACCAAACAAAACCACAGATTTTAGTTATTAACGCCAACGAATAGTAGATGAAATCGCACTTATTCCAAGAAATTTCTTAGAAAATGTCTTAGCAAGTTTTTATAATCGACTATGGTACTGCCAACAAGTGTTTGGTGAACATTTTGAACACTTGCTTCGTTAATATTAATAACTTAGTTTTTCTTTTGTCTTCACTGGCCAGAATACATTTATCTTTTGCCCTTATTTGCTGAATAATGATTGACTCTTGCCCTTTTCGGCTAAAGAATGTATGATTTTTCCATTTGCTAGCTAGTAACGTAAATCAGTTTATAATCAAAGTATTATGTTTGTGCATCATTACTAGAGATAACAATATTTTATATTGCTTGTAGACTACTAATAAGACAAAAAAACGTTGTTAGTATTAAATTGTATGACACCAGAATACTTCTTCCAATTCTGCCACCCTTAGTGTAAGTCTATCAAATAATGGGCACGTAGCTATTGCGCGATTAATATCTGTGAATGGACGGCAATATAGTTGTTAGTATAAACCAATTGTATACGTGCGAGGTCCTGCGTGACAACCAGTCACTGTGTCTGGTACCACGGGTGCCCAGCAGCAACGCCCTACTGGAGCCTTCTCACGATATGCGATTTATCAAAAAAACGACGTAACGTGACATAAATCTAGGCACTGTACCTTTATCTCCTATGAAAAAGACGACTAAGAACAACACGATTTAGCAAGATATCGCATATCGTGATAAAGCTCTTGCTTGCTTTGACAATGGCTTCTGAAATTTTCTTTCGATTACTCTTTTGACGACCTTTGGGAGACAGAAAGTGCAACTCTCAATGTTTTGAGCCCTTACAGTGTTCACTCTAGTTATAATTTTATTATTATTGTATTTCTTAATCATGTCAATCATAGTTTATTAAGTAGCAAATTGAGTTCATTTTTTGAAAAGTGACACTTGGCTATTCTTAGTAATAGCGATTATGTCTTGAGTTTTCATAGTTCTGACTTAACACTTTGATTTACTTTTTAAGATACGACAACAACTCTAGTTTCTTGTTATTGTATTATTTTAAGCTATGAATATTACTTAATTATGTAAGGAAATGTAAACTGCAATAGATTATCCATTTTTATACGAGTTCTGTGCTTTTTATTTATTTATTGTCAAACGATCCTTATAATTAATTATTATGAATTATTATTAAACCAAACTCTCTTTCTCTATTCCTTAGTATTTATTTCATTACATGATAAGAACTCATACAGTCAACTAAGATTAAATAGGAAACATAAATGATTTTTTTAAACTTACTCCTCACACAAAAAATATTTTCCTACTTATTGATCTAGTATCAAATGAACTTAAGTCAAGAAGGCTCTCTTAACGCTAAAAACGTTAGAATCCATGTGATAGATGAAAAGTTTATTTGTAAAAAGGGTCTCAACCATAAAAAAATACTTTTGGGTCATAAAGAAGGTCATTTCTACACGAAGGCTAGTTGATAAAAGAACCTGCTCTTAACCGACGAAAAAAAAGATCCTAGTCCAAGGCTAGTTGCTGAAAGAACCTGCTCTTAGCTGACGAAAAAAAATATTCCAATCCTATAAAATATGGCGCTGGTATTTAAATTAAAGACACTTTAGCGAGAGTAACTATTTCTCGCATTAAGTGTCGCTTAAGGGGGCTCCTACGCCACGGCCATAAGTATTCGGGCGCCTATCACGAAGTTACGTTCAACTCGCCAGTACTCAAAGAATACTACCAAAATCAGGCCCAAAAAATTTATAAACGTTTTTCAGAGTATCTTGTTTTTCATAGTTTTTGCTAAAAGTCGTTCATTTAGATAGCGTGCCCGAAAAAAATTCCAACCTTAAAAATACAACTTCGATTGATAAATTTCTGTTACAAATTTTTGAAAATCGAAGATTTTTTGATAATCTATTGTGTATAAACCCTCCAAAAATGTAAGTAAAAGATTTACGATTGAAATGTTAAAAGCAAAAAATTTAAGAAGCAATTTAGTGAATAAGTACTGAACCGCGCTGCGCTTCAGCACGTGTTTTGGGTTGGTTTTGTTTACAAAATCGTTTAATCGTTTATTACTCGAGAGAATGGCCGATTACCTTGGTACCCCTAAAGTGCTAATCTGTTAATAATTTCATAAGCTTTAACGCTATATGCCACTTATCACGGAGAAAGTGCTGAAACTCTTTACTTTTTAAGGAACGTGAGAAAATTATCTGCTGATGCAACATAACACGGGAAGCATTACTTTCTCACGTTGTTTATTAGAAATAAAGAGTTTAAGCAGTTTCTTCGTGACAAGCTGCATACAGCGTTAAAGCTCATGAAGTTTTGAATAGATAAGTACTTCAGGGCACCAAGGTAATCGGCCATTTTCTCGAGTAATAAACGATTTTGTGAACAAAAACAACCTAAAACACGTGCTGAAGTGCAGCGTGGCTCAGTAGTCATTCACTAAATTGCTTCTCGAATTTTTCCCTTTCAACATTTTGATATGAAATTCTGTGTTTACATTCTTAAAGGGTTAATGTACGATAGATTATTAAGAATCTTATAATTTCGAACATTAATAATACAATTTTATCGATCGGAGTTGTATTTTTTAAGTTAGAATTTTTTTCGGGCCCGTCATCCTAATTCATTGCAATGTGAAAAACTATGAGACACTAGATTCTTTAAGGAACGTTTACAAATTTATTGGGCCTGATTGTCTTAGTATTCTTTGAGTACTGGCGATTTCAACGTAACTTCGTGATAGGCGCATGAATACGTACGGCCGTGGCGTGGGAGCCCCCTTAATTCAAGGCGTGTAGTACCGGTTTTGTTGGTACCAATACAAAAACGCTTGTACCAATCGCCACCAAATCACAGGTAACAGTCAATGTTATTATGTGTTCGTTTCCTTTTTCATCAATACTTATCAAAGAACATTTTAAACTGAGCCTTAAACCAGGTAATTTGATACTAGTAAATTTTTTAGGGTTTTAATGTATTACAGTCTAAATTTTTTGTGTAGAAAGGGCTCT
The DNA here is from genome assembly GCA_030522625.1 of Copidosoma aretas. Taxonomy (NCBI): domain Eukaryota; kingdom Metazoa; phylum Arthropoda; class Insecta; order Hymenoptera; family Encyrtidae; genus Copidosoma; species Copidosoma aretas. The sequence continues at coordinate 3,498 of JAPYYV010002847.1, forward strand.
TTGCGTACGTGACATGGATAAAATTCAATCATGAGAATGAAAGAAAAAATCATTTATTGCGTATCTCACGAATCTATGATGAATGAAAGGATTGTGACCGTCACATGACCATCTAGGTTCATTTTTACTCCCTGACTTAAAGTGTATTTAAACGTAAAATTTAATGCTCTTCCGAATGCAATAAGAAAACAATGGAGTTTCCATTACATAACTTAGAGTTGACCGTCATGTGACGTCCAAACGAACTTTGGGGTCATTAAGAATGTAATTCCTATTGAAATGGTCAAAATTCAATCATAAAAATGAAAGAAAAAATCATTTATTGCGTATCTCACGAATCTATGATGAAAAAAATATTGTGACCGTCACATGACCATCTTGGTCCATTTTTAATCCCTGATTTAAAGTGTATTTTAACGTAAAATTTAATGCTCTTCCGAATGCGAAAAAAAAAAAAGGGTTTTCCATCAAAAAACTCAAATTCGACCGTAACGTGACTGCCAAAACGAACTTTAGGGTCATAAAAAAGGTCATCAAACAATTCTCTGGTCAAAAAACCAAAACTTTTGTATAAGACATTTTTTGATTCTCGGTCTCTGTTTTGAGCTATTTGGCCGTCCCGGTACTTTTTGGACACCCTGTATATACATATATGTGTATATATATGACTGGTTCCGCGCTAACTTGCCCAGATCGTGTACTGCGTTGGTACTCGAATTTCAAAACGAAATTGACTGTTATGGGGCACCATATCTACGTAAAATTTCATGTTCTAACTGATGGACAAGTAAAAACGGGCATTAGAATCCGTTTTCATTGAAATATTGAGGGACAAAGGGTCGAAATGTCTTTCCGTCCCCCTGTCACAAACTCGATTTTCCCACTTTCGACCCTTGGTGAACTTACGTATATGTCACGGGCCCCAACTAAAGATGTGCATCAAAAACCTTGATGTTTACTCTACAAGTTGACACCAATATCAAAGCCGCACTCAGTCATTATGTTGTCCAACGAAGTGCATACATTTTGTAACGAGCTTTCATCTCGATAAATTGTCCACTACGTCATTGTCTCAGAAAAAAGAGAGAAACGATTTTCAATCCCACCAAACGGTGAATTCTCGTACTGCACACCAAAGGTAAACAAACGCGAGTGACAGATCCGTATTCACTCGGCGCTTAGTCGGTGGTGAGCGTATGTAACCTCAATTCACGCGACTACTAAAAGTTTCTGTCTTTTCTGTCCCCCTTCGTTCCGCAACGAGTGTAGTCTTTGAATGCACGGGTTGTGCATTTTGTTTAAGCATTTGTTGGTACTGAAGGTAATACGCGCGGGAAAGAAATCAAAACTGTATCTACGAGCTGCACGACATGTATAAAGACGAAATGTCCTTGCCGTCCCCTGTCCTGTCCGTCCCCCTTCTGTCCCCCCAATTCTGAACTTGTGTCTCGATTCGCTTCTGTGCATCGGATCTTCACCAAAATTTTTTTGCAGCTCTGTTTAGTTAAAATATTAGACACGTGTCTTGGTGATTAATCAAATTTGCTTTTTTTCACGTAATACATCGGTAAACGGTGGTTCTACTTTCAACGCTAGTAGCAAAGTAGTACACTTTTCTCGGTGGTCTCAACTTGACTTAAATAAAAGCTCAAGTGGAACCCTATTGATTAAAAAAAATTTTGTTGAATTTCGTGCGACCGATCAAAAGTGATAGCGGTTTAAAGACGAACAGCGGATTTCCATTAAATATCCACGAAATCTCATTTTCAACGTTTTTCGTGTCTCTTCTTGAAACAGCTGTAACTTTCGAACGGTAGCACCAAACTAAATAAACTTTTTTTTAATCGATAGGGATTGATCCCAGCTTCTTTTAAAGCTATGTAAGAACACTTCAACTTCAAACACAGCTTACCTAGACGTTCCAAAGGTAGACTTGTTTTTTCAAAAATTGACTAAAATTTACCATTGTAAAATATCGTATAGCTATTGAACGAAAATCTTTGTAGTGAAATTGCTTTGGGTATTTGTTGAGGATAGTATTTTCAATACAAATAACGTAAAAAAAAAATTTTTTAACCAACTTTAGTTTCAACAAATATTGAAGTTGATCTAGGCGAGTTAGGGCGGAATCAGTCATATATATATGTTCATATATATATATATATTTTCCCCTACCCCCCTACCCCATGCAAGAGTGGAACCGTCTGTCCACTGGACAAAAACTTGATGCCTGCTTGGCTCAAGGTTGTGTGGTGAACGTAGCTTTAGAGTACACACCTCCTACCCCTAAAGCATACAGGGACGTTGTTGTGCAGTTTCTTGAGGATTTCTTCCAAGATACAGTAGCCACTCCAGCGCCCCTGACTTCCACGGTGGATCTTACTCAACGTCTCCGGACGTCTTCACTCAACATCGCTGTTGCTGCTCTTCGACGCCCAACACCACCAACTACGCCGACTCCAGCCTTGAGTCTGGATAGTTCAACGGACTCTACAAAGCCCGTCCTCAAGAGTATCGTGCAGGTAATCCCCCCCCCCCCTCCCCCTCATGCAGGTTCCAGGCGAAAACCACCAGAGGAAAGGCAATCGTAGCGAGCAGAAGAGGGCTCGTCGTTAAATATGTATACTTATCAATTAAAAAAAAAAATTAATAATAATAATAAAATGAGCCAAACGGCATCAGACTGGCCGGAAAGCGTCCAATACGCATTTTCGCTCAACCACTCGATAGCTCTGATGACGAAGAGGCGACCAAGGAAGAGGACTCCGATACCACGCCAGTAAAGCTGGGTAGTGTACCCTCGGCCCTGACAGATTTCCGACACAGACTCCTAACTTCCGAGGGACATCCCGAACCGTCATCACACGACTCTCATCCCTTTTTGCACGCCCTTTGCCATGTTTAAAGCCAACCCTTAGGGCGCGCTTTTAACAAATGTATGGAACTTCTATCATCATCGTTTTTAAGTTTGACACCATCATTTCGAATATCGTCATCATGTATATTTTTTTATTAACTTAAAGAAACATTAAACGTTAAATATTTGATTTGGATTATTACGATTATTCATTAATAAATTTATGTATCGCAGCGAATAAATAAGTAAAATTTTTCTGAAATACAACAACTTCATAGAAAGTAAATTTCTTAAAGCCACAGTAGGAATGGCAATAGAAAATGAAAGTGTCAAATGAATACATCGTTATGCACGATAAATGAAAGCAATAATTTTTCGTAATAGAATCGATTGATGATTCATCCTCAGCTTTTATTACTGTTTCATACTAACTAATTCATGGACATAATATTATGAGATTAAAATAATAGATAATTTTATTATGTTACTTTGTTCACATGCTTTGCCTTTAATTGTTTTTGTGTATATTTTCTCTATAATGTGATTCAGATAAATTGAAATGTAAAAAAAATTAGGAACACAAACATAATTTTTTTCTACAAATAAAATATAGCATCTTCGCGACCCAGAAAATTTGTAAAAATTATAGTCGGGTATCTTAGAAAAATACTCATTTATTGTACTCTACACTGTTTTTTATTATGTTTTATCTCAGTTTAATCAGTGCACTTGATACTGAAAATTATTTTTGGTCCAGTAAAAAATTATTGAACAACAAATAATTAATTTTTGATTATTGACAACATACCATCGTCAAATGCTATAGTTAAAGGAAAAAATTATTAGTTCTAGATTAAAAAAAGTTTTCTTAGCACATTTTTCATATTGCTATCGATTAAAATTGTTTTTAACTAAGTTCATAACTATTTCAAAGTGGCTGATATTTTTAGTCAAGGTGGCTCATCACCCCTGTACAGCACATATTATAAATTTTTTATCATCAATGTTTACTTAAAGTTTTGGGAAGTGTCCCTTAACCTAACAATAATATAGGTGGTGCTAAGTATGATACAATTTTTTTCATAAAACTTTGTTGTTATATTCTTCACATACCGAAGCTTACAAAAAAATTCAATAAATTACCTGAATCTTTTTCAATTTACATCGGATTTCTAATTTTTTGGATATATTCTCTTGCTTGAGCCCATCCATTGGGAGTTTCAACGTAAAAAATTGCAAAAACTTGGATGGGTTTTCCAGAAAATTTAGTTGTTTGTATAGAAATACGAGAAATAAGTGAACAATTGAATTTTCTGGAAAACCCATCGAAGGTTTTGCAATTTTTTCCGCGCTAACTCCTAATGGATTTGCTCAAGAAAGAAAATCAATTCACAAAACAAAAAATCGGATAAGAATTAAAAAAGATTAAAGTGATTTATTGAATTTTTTTTTAAGCTTCGGTATGGCAAAAATATAGCAAAACAATTTTATGAAAAAAATCGCATCATACTTAGCACTAGCTACTTTATTGTCAGGTTAAGGGACACTTCTCAAAACTTTAAGTAAACACTGATTATAAAATATTCAAAATTGTGTTATACAGGGGTGATCAGCCACCATTACATGTTTGCGATAAGATTATAAACACAGATTTCGTTAAAAATCAAGAACAAGAAAGTTTTCTATTAGAAGAACATAAAGATTTTTGTTTTTTAACTTTAGACTTCAATACAATTTGCACCTTGTATGTAAAAGCTTTGACTTTTCAATAAGTCTCATATTTACATGTATTACGAAAAATCTTGGTCCATGCATACATTCTGCAGCAAAATCATCCGTCTGTCATGCTAAAGCAATTCCGAAAAGAGTGCACTTGTTCAAGTTAGATTCTTTTAATATCTTACGTCATCTTGCATGTGTAATTTTACATCAATAAAAGCCGAGAATGAATCCTTAATCGTTTTTACTCCGAAAAATAATCGTTTTTTTTTTCGTGCATACAGATATATTTATTTGACACTTTAATTTTGTATTGTATGACTTTTTTATTGCGAATTTAGAAAACTTTTTGCTTAAAAGTTGTTGTACTTTAGAAGAATTAAACTCATTTATTTGCTGCAATGCATAAATTGATTCATAAATAATACTAATAATAAAAATCTAACATTCAACGTCAAATGTTTCTCTAAGTTGATAAAAAAAAAATGATGGCGATATTCAAACTGTTGATATCAAACCTGAAAATAATAACAAATCGTGTTCTTTACATTTTTGCAAAAAATGCTATTGCCAAACAAAATAGAAATTATATATCAATAATCAACTCGTGACTTGATGTTAAAATATAGAGAAAAAAAAAAGAAAATAAAAAAAGGACATAGCTGGGAATCGAAGACCCAAAGTCTAGTTAGATCAAAAGGATTGACCCACTCGGCTAAACTAGGTTTCTGTTTCAGTGGATCAGTTCGATCAGTCGTCATATTTAAGTAACAAGAAGGTGGGAGGGGCTTAGGTCAAATATAATAGGGTCGGAGGTTTCCTACTCATGCTACACGCAGGTAAAAAGTATGGGCCAAACGTATAGGCACATATGGAAAAAGTCCACAGTGAGCAAGCACTACTGCTAACTCTATACTATTGATGCTCTGGCCGTCCTGACGCGATGAGTAAACTGCCAGCTCCGTAGTCAAGGAAAAATTTCATGGTGTCATTGGCTTTTTTTGCATTGCCGTCATACGATTTGACTTGTAGAAGTGGGGGTCTCCGTCCGTTCTCTTTTATATCTATAGTCTTCTCTTTCTCTCTTGCGTCTCGTACACTAGTATACATAGGTCATGCAAGGCGCGGTATTGAGGTGACACACGTACGCTTTGATTTTCTGAATATGAAGAGAGTGGGGAGAAACAGGAGACAGAACCCCTACTTTTCCGAGTCAAAACGCATAAGAGCAATATAAAAAAGCCAATGCCTCGATGCAATATTTCCTTGTCTATAGCGCAGGCCGTATAGTCATCGCGTCTAGGCGTGCAGAGCATCAACTGTAGAGTGCAAACGTTATTGCCCGCTCACCGCGGACCTTTGACATATGCGCCTATGCGTTTGGCCAATACTTTTTCCCTTCGTGCAGTCGGACGTAGCATCACTGGGCCTAAAGTCCGTAAAAACTCCAGCAAAGTTCACAGGAGTCCCACCGAGTTCGTCGAAGTCTTTGAGATCTTTAGTGAGACTTCAAAGTGAGCGACCCACAGAAGTCCGGATTGAAAAAAAAAGGGCAACACTTTTAGTCGCCTGTTTTTTAAAGGATTCCACTTAAACTTTTTTTTAATTTGTCTTTGGCTGTAGAATATGAAATTGTCTTCCCCGCAATGGATGGATGTAATACATAACCTACAAATACATTATTAACGCTATACCATTATTTATACGTAAATGACAATTTAATTGGAATAACAAGAACAAGTAAAATTAGGTCAAAATAAGCATATACATGTTTTCCAGGTCGCTGATTACGAATCTTCTATCAGATTTTAAAAATTCAAAATGGCGGATTCAAAATGGCGGACGAAAATTTAAAAAAAATCTAATTATTGATTGATTTATACGCATTCGAGGGTTTTTAGGGTCACTGATTACAAATTTACTATCAGTTTCCGAAAATGCAAAATAGCGGATCCAAAATGGCGGACAAAAATAAAAAAAAAAAAAAATTTTTGATTGATTCATAGGCACTGAGAGATTTTTTGGGTCACTGATTACGAATTCACTATCAGTTTCCGAAAATTTAAAATGGCGGATCCAAAATGACAGACGAAAATTTAAATAAAATTGAATTTTAATTGATTTATACGCACTTAAGGATTTTTCGGGTCACTGATTACGAATTCACTGTCAGTTTCCAAAAATTAAAAAAGGCAGATCCAAAATGGCGGACAAAATTTTTTAAAAAATTGAATTTTTAATTGATTCATACGCACGTAGAGGTTTTTGACATCAAAAACCGCCGAATAAAAATCACTTTTGAGAAAACTGATAATTTCAATAATTTTTGTGGGCTATTTTGAATCCACCATTTTAAGTAACATATTCTAACAGCAGATTCATACTCAGCAACCTGTAGAAACATCTCGTAAGAATTATTTAAAAAAATCTTTTTTCTTTAATTTTGTTCGCCATTTTGGATCCACCATATTAAATTTGCGGAAACTAATAGCAAATTCATAATCAGTGACCCGAAAAACCCTTTAGTGCCTATGAATCATCTCAAAATTTTATTTATTTCAAATTTTCGTCGCCATTTTGGATCCGCCATTTAAAATTTTTGGAATCTGATAGCAAATTCGTGATCAATGACCCGAAAAACCTCTAAGTGCGTATAAGCTATTTCGAAATTCTTTTTTTTTTTTATTTTTGTCTGCCATTTTGGATCCGCTATTTTGAATTTTCGAGAACTGATAGCATGTTCGTAATCAGTGACCCGAAAAACCTGTAAGTGCGTATGAATCAATTGAAAATTCAACTTTTTTAAAGTTTTCGGCCGGCATTTCGGATCCGCCATTTTGAATTTTCGGAAACTGATAGAAAATTTGTAATCTGTGACCCGGAAAACCCTTAAGTGCGTATAAATCAATTAAAAATTCAATTTTTTTTCAATTTTTGTCTGCCATTTTGGATCTGCCATTTGGAATTTTTCGGAATCTGATAGCTAATTTGTAATCAGTGACCAAAAAATCTTTTAGTGCCTATAAATCAATTAAAAATTGTATTTTATTTCAAATTTTCGTCCGCCATTTTGGATCCACCAGTAAAAATTTTCAAAAATTGATAATGAATTCGTAATCGGTGACTCAAAAAATCCTTAAGTGCGTATGAATTGATTAAAAATTCAATTTTTTTTTAATTTTCGTCCGCCATTTTGGATCCGCCATTTGAATTTTTTAAATCTGAAAGCAGATTCACAATCAGCGACCTTGAAAACATGTGCATACTTATTTTGACTTAATTTCACTGGTTCTTGTTATTACAATCAAATTGTTATTGACGTATCAATAATGGTTCAGCGATAATAATGAATTTGTAGGTTATGTATTACATCCAATCATTGCGGAGGAAACTATTTAATATTCTATAGCCAAAGACTAATTTAAAAAAAAAAAATTGAAGCGGATTTCTTTAAAAACCAGGTGACTAAGAGTTTTGCCGGTTTTTTTTCAATCCGGACTACTGTGCGGCCCCTCGAGGCTGGGCAAAAAATCGACGGAGCGCATGAAAACGTGCAGGAGCTGGGGCCAGAAGAAGCTAGGGGGCGTCAGCCGGATGATCGGGAGCTTACCGAGACGTTAACAAAGAGTTTGAAGAAGTAAAGGTTTAGGTGACGGTGGTGAAAAAGTTTTATCCACGTCGTAGCTCGACGTTTCGCTCGCAGCAGGAGAATCACTTTCTTCGGGCTTTTCCAATAAACCATCTATATGTAGTCCAATAAACTTGCCTTGTAAAGGGGATAAAGACTGTTAATGTTTTTTCTTCATTTTGACACAGCTATGGTCTTACACTTTTAGTTTCGGGTTTCGGCACTAAAATGTATCAGTATAATTATACTAAGGAGTAAAAAAGACGTTCTTAGACTTGAAAAATAGTCAAAAAAGATTTTTTATTACTATCTGGGTTTTTCACATGACTTTCAGAGAAAGAATGCGGCAGAATCGTTTAAGGATCTACTGGAATGTTTAAAATTGTCATGGCAACCAAGTCAAGCACAATAAAAGTAGTAATTCAACTTACAAACAAATCGTGGCCTCCGTACGTGAAAAAGAAAAGCTCTTTTCACCTCATGGTTTCCGAACTCTTTGAATTGCGCACTCCGCTAGTTTCAGGGAAAGAATAGTGCCCGTGGATGATCCCTGTGATCACTGCAGCGTGGCCTATCACATTGACCCTTCTTTTCATTGAATGTGCTTGATTTGAATGTTGGTGTGGGAAATAAAAGTTGAGTAGAAAAGAAGTTGAATAATCACAAAATAAGTTTGACAAAATTATCGAGAACAGTCACTCTGTAAACGTTGCATGACGTCAATGTGCACAGTACGTTTTTACATACATTATAGAGGGAATAACCCATAAAAACATTGCCTTGACTGCAAATTCGGCCGATTTACGGTTGAGTATTGGCAAACTCATGATTGTATTCCAGACTTTCGTCAATGCCTGTACCAATGCAGAAATTATCATATAGGGCCAAGTACATGTAAATAGTAGTGGTCCATTATAGTTTGCCAGCAATAGCAAGTGATGGGGGACATCAAGTGCTAATTGTGTACGTTTTGACATTATTTTACCAACTCAATACAAACAATAGCAGCTGACAAGTTTTTCTTATAACCTTACGTTAATAAAAGATTCTTGCACCGATACTACACGGAGAAATGTTTTCCTTAAAAAAGTAAGGTACGATATACAGCCACCTACAGGTAGCATGACGTACCTCAAAACTCAGCGTACACAAAACTGGTACCCGAGATTTTAAGGTAGCGTACACCTAACCCTTTGTGAGTCATCACAATATTCACGTACAGTACCTCAAAATCTTGGGTACCAGTTTTGTGTACGCTGAGTTTTGAGGTACGTCATGCTACCTATAGGTGGCCGTATATCGTACCTAACTTTTCAAAGGAAAACATTTCTCCGTGTAGGACACCTGTTAACCGACCTACTCTTATCTCTTTCTTGAAAGACAACGAGCTAGAAAAAGTATCAGTGCTCAAGCCTGTTAGAATGCTGAGGCTTCTAAAGACGATGATTCGTTTACACTCATCGCAGAAAAAAGTGCATAGAAAGATTGCCGTATACAAATCTGCAATGCAGCTAGGGTTAGTTGAACTTACTGCTGGACAGACTGCAAAAAAATGTTAACGTGCGCAATATTGCGACTATGCTACGCTGATGTTAGGCTTTAAATGATCTAATTTGCACCAGAAATCGGGTAATTGTTATAAAATTTGATTTTTAAGTAAAGTATAAAAATAGGGTTATGTAATGTTGTTAGCTATGAGCTTTAGAGAGTGGAAGTACCCTACTTACTTTTATCTAAGTATGCTTAGGCATATACACGCGTGTAACATAAAGTTCAATTAAGCAAGACTGCAGAGAGAGAACGTCCTTAAAAATGCTAGTGTTCAGGTAAAACGTACTTAACCACAAAATTTTAGCTATACTTTTTTTGTATTTGATGAAAAAACTTATCGATAAAAAAATGACGTATTTAGACTTGAAAATGCTCAAAATGTCCTTACATTTAAGTTAACAAAATGCAAGACACCCTTATTTCTATAGAAGACTGTTTTCATCATGACAAAATTACTTTTCTATTTAAATTCTACTCACTCAAACGTTCAAAGAGAGAATCGTTTCATGTTATTAAAAAAAAATCTTAGTGATATCACTGCTATTGTATATATAAACAATAAGAAAAATATAGATTCTGATTACATAAATTAACATTTAATTGACGTACTGCTGAAACCATAAATTATCTTGAATTCCTACACTTCACCCTATTAAGATCCATCGACGCACGAGAATAAACCTACACTGGTTAATTAACGCATATGTGAAGATAAAAAAAACTCTGCATAATATTTAGACTTCTTTTGTAAGCTACCGTATCTTAGTGACCTAAAGGTATAGAAGCACTGTTTATAGTAGTTATTTCTGGTCTTACTTCAACAGGACAACATAAATTCTCCCTATGAGGATGGCGACCGACGATGTCAGACCGATCAGAAGGTGCCGGGGACAAGAGACTCTAGCTAATCAGAGCGATTAAAATGTACATATCTTCCTATATAATATAGTTGTATGGTTTCAGAAAAAGCATTCGTTGTTCCTTCCCCCCCCCCCCCCCCCCCCCCCCCCCCCCCCCCCCCCCCCCCCCCCACCCCCCCCCCCCCCCCCCCGCC
>JAPYYV010002847.1:14319-34433 GCA_030522625.1 Copidosoma aretas
CTACCCCCCTTAATAAGGTAAATTTCTTTTCTTATTACCGTGAAATTTGACCCAAAAAAATTTAAGTCCCCCCCTGCTCCATCAGCTTCCCACCAGCTCACCATTGTACTCCCCTTCCCCTATCTTCCCTAGCTCCACGAACAAACATTTTTTTTTGCAAGGCGTGAATGTTGACTACACTATTACTTTCTGAGATATAAATTATTCGGCCAACTTTCTATAAATTTTAGGTTTCAGAGTTTCGATAGAATATACAATATAAGTCCAATTCAAATATATTATGAAAAAAAGTAAACATAGAATCTCATATGATTCTAATAAATATCTTCTTAAATTATAAAGTTGTATGGTTTCAGAGCGCGTACTAGCTCCCCCCTGCTCCCTTTCAGCCCCCTCCACAGCTCCCCATCAGGCTCTTCCCTCACTCCTCTTAGCTTCCACGCAGCTACTATTTTTTTGTTTTTTCGTGAATTTTGACGAAAATATTACTTCCTTAGGTATACTCTATTCAGCCACAATTTCTATAAATTTTATGTTTTAGAGTTTCTAGTAGTGTATAACATTTAAGTCAAATTAAAATAAGTTTTTTAAAAAACTAAGTATAGAATCTTATATAATTTGAATGACTAATTTATATAAGTGAATTCTATAAAAAATCTTAAATAATAAGTCATATTTAAAAAAAAACATGAAGTATGCATCTTACTTTATACCGAATAAACGTACGTACACCTACATATCTTCTCAATATATCAGATGGTTCTGTGGTTTTCGATAAAATATTAACTCTTCTCTCCCTTCAAAATATAGTAGTTTTTTTTCATTTTCATCGTCAAATTCAATCCCATAAAGATATTATTGGAAAATAAACTAGAGATGATGAAGAGCAGATTCATTGGATAGGGGATTAATAAAAACAATTTTTATATGATTTTTCATTTAATTTGGTCTTTTTTACACTTAACTGAATTAGAAATCAGCTCTTGCAAAACTATGTTAATAAGGCTTCAGTATAGAATGCAATAAAAATAATATATGTAATTATTATGTTAAAACTATTTATCGTTTTCTATTTTCATTACATAATTTCAGATATCTTTCCAACTTTTCTGCTCTTAAGTAACCGTATGAAGAATTCAAATTTAGACTAATTATATGGTGGCAAGGGTGAATAAAATTAACAAAAAAACAAGTACAGTTTATCTTTAGTATTATCGGTGTTTATATACACTATCGCTCGCGTTATGAAAATGATATAATATTTGAGAATTACGGGAGTATAATACCATATTAAATATATGTAGAAAAACAAACCTTGGTTGTATTTTTTTTCAAGAATCGACAACAACTAACCGAACAACTAACTATGTTTTATACTGCTTATAACAAGCAAGTAAGAGAAAATTAGATTGATCGTGAAAGCTCCCACATGTTACTAAAGGAATATGGGGCAGCTCAAAAAACATTCCCATATTGCTGGTTAGGTCGAAATTTTACATGGTATATCACATCATGTAAAAAAAGTAAGCTGTCTTTCAAAGCAGCTATAGTGTGAGCCAATTACAAGCCTGTCGTATTTTTTGCAATATTATTTCAATTATTATGTGTAAAGTGTTCAATATTCTCGGTAGCAATGTTAATAAATGGGCTTAGATATTGGTTATCTATTCAATTTGGCAAAAATCAGGGTAAGCCGGTGATTGGTTGATGCTTATATAGTAGCACACATTGTTTTGTATATCATCGTATATAAACCATGAGAATAGGTGTAAACAGCTAATTAGAAAAACATAGGTTACCATGTTCTTAGTCGTACGAAATTCTTAAATATATTAAGTGATCAGACTCAGCCCATGTGGTTGCTGATTGGTTCAAATTTAGTTTGTTTCTAAATTATTTAGTTTATCTAATATAGTCACTTCATCTTTACTGAAAGAATAACAATCATTCGTAATCATATAGTAAGACAGAGTTTACTATAAGCGGCGTATGCACGGAAAGCAAAGGTTATGTTGAGAAGTGTTTGTTTTATGTATATTAAAAATTTATCCATATGATCAGATGTTATGAAATAAGCTTCAAAAATGATTCATCAAAAGAAAACATTATATATAAAGTATTGAATCATTATGTATATTTGTTTTCAGTACAGCATAAACACTACTATAATTCGTCGGGCTATTGCGGTATTTACTTTCAGTTAAAAGACTAAAAGGAGGTTCTGGTGAATTTTATTTATAATGTTTACATTTAGGTGTTTGAAAATAATGAAAAAGATTCCGTTTTTTAACGAATACTAATCACACAATTCAAATTTTTGCCATTATGAGATTTGTCTCAAGTTAAAATTTTTAATGGCAATATTTTTAATAGAGTATTTTATTAATTAAAATTCTGTTAACTTTCAGCATTAAAAAACATCTAAAAAGTATACCTGTAAACAAAAAAAATTCCTTTGATATGACATGTTTCACGCATGTGATAAATTTTACTAATTCCATTTACAAATTTTGGCAATACATCTAGTAGGAAAATATCGTTTACAATAACAGCATATTAGAATTTTTGCGGTTAAAATATTAAAAACAGTTAGGACTCGCTTGGGCTAATCACTAATCATAAAATCAATAGAAATCATAAAAGCTTTTTTAATACAATGATGGCAATTGTATAAAATTTCTATTGTTTGCAAAAAAGGTAATGACCATAATTTCCATGAATTGCTAGAATTAACCTACTAATCTTAGTATCTAGATAATTTTATAATAATGCACAATAGATGGGATGAAATTTATTCGCAAGTCTGATTATTTTTAGTATGTTCGTTATAGCTTCTATAGTTGTTCTATGAGTACTCAAAGTGATTAGTAATTTTAATAAAACAAGTGCGAGTAAGTTAACAAAAAAAATGGTAATGTATTCATTCTCTATGAATAAAAACGGTAATATATGCTATGTTATATTAAAAAATTTCTTATCTAAAATGACAGTATGTCACATTTGTGTATATGTCTGAAGTCCTAGCCTAACAATCATTTTCTAAATCTTCTGTTTGTTGTCAAATAAAATTTTTTTTTTTAAATACGTTTCAACAATGGCATTTTAAAAAATAAAAAGAAAAAAAAATATTTATAATAATAACAAAATTTGTGAAGAGGGCAAGAAGGCATAGAGGGCAAGAAGGCTCTGCTACGCTTTCTGCTCTAGGTAAGAAAAATAATTTTTATTTGATTTTATTTCATTTTTATCGATTTTGGAAAATCAATTTTCTTTTAAATACGGATATTTTTGCTAGTGAAAGTTAATTCAGAATATTTCGTGGTAGAATATCTTAAAGATTAAATTTCTCAAATAATGGCGTTTTTGGATCTATAAATAACAGTAGTTTTCGTCACAAATGTGCATCTCTCGAGGGCGATCCCTGGGCCCAAGAGCGCTTGCAAAGCAACGCCCAAGGGACCGTTGGAACCACCTGGTCGGATGCAGATGAGTGGCAAACGCTGTTTTTTCTACCGAGGGTGTACCAGGGCTGCAAAAGTGCCCGGAAAAGAGAATGGATGAGGATATGTATAAAACAGATGATGAACATGTGAATGAGGAAGCTTTGGGCCAATAAATTGGCAGCGGTTTTAATATTACACTAGCACAAATGTGCTTCTGTATATCTTTAGATGTAATAATTTCATTATGTGAATTCTATGTCATTAGAATACATGCGTGTTGGAGACAACGTTTTTGAAACTTAATAGTGTGAACATAATCAAAAATTTTACCAAAAACATTTTCTTTTATACATCATCCGATATTGATTATAGTTTTGTCTCAAATAATCTTACTGTAAGATTTAGTATGTTCTTGGAGTCGTTCTTATAATGAGGTTTAAGAAAACTATACAAAATCTTATTTACTCAGGATTGTATGTTACTTTCATGAACAAGTCAAGTTTATCATATTTACTTTTAATCGAAATTGCATCTAGATAATGTTGTAACATGTATCGAGGTTTTCAAACGTATGTAGATAACATGTAAAGATTACTGATGTCCTTATTCTACAAATTCTCAAAATTCTTGGATAGGCTGTTCATTATAGCATTCTACAAGTTTTTATAACATCATATCCCTTAGTTTTTATGATCTTTTCCTAAATCATTTAGTCAATTATGCTCTTTTAAAACATATGAATTAATTAAGATTTTCGTTTTAATGTGCCAGCAAAAAATTATGGGCTAAAATTTTACGTAACAGGTTGTCGTTGCGAATCTAAGGAAAAAAACTAACGCACTATTAGCACTACCTAAAAGGTGCTATAAGAATTTGCTAAACATTTTTTCAATGTCAATTTATTAGGAGAAGAAGGTAGTAAGAACAAGGTTAAGAAGAGTGGTAGGGTTCTTTCCTCCAAAATTGATGAGGGGTCCAAAGTGATCAAAAATGCATGCAACTATTGATACGAGTGCAATCAAACAAATTTAACTTAGGTTTGAGGGGGGGGGGGGTAGATTATTAAAAAGGCGTGTGGGGGAAAAAATGTTAAGTATGTAATACACTCATACTTTAAAGTATGTACGTATTGTACTGATGAAAGAGAGATGGACTACCGGCGCCATCGCCATCTCTAGGCCACTGCAAGCGAGCAGCTTCGCGGATGCCTGGTGCTCTGACATAGCACGCAGGCTAGATCTCGTCTGTCCGTCGAAGCATGCAGTCGTGCGTGCATGCAAGCAGCCACCTTGACTGTGTTGTTATTCCGTATATTATTTGTCTTTATTATACAGCATTAATTGATATAAATATAAGTCTATTCATTCCATCGATCCACGTAATACTCTCGTTATATTAACGTGGTAGCAGCTCCATGGTTACGAAAAAGAAAGTGTTTACCGTTCTATATGTGTGCCGTTCAAATTTAGAATAAGCGTTAATCCACCACTGGAATAGTTGAAAAAAACTTATACGTGCTAATGCTCAGTGGTGAAACTGTAGCTAAAAATAAAAGTGTAAATCCAACACTAAAAAGTTTAAGGAAAGATTTTATAAAAGTTATAGAAGATATACTGGTTCTAAAAGAGTATTTCTACGAAGAAAAAAGATTTGAAAAATCCAGAAGGCACGAGAACGGAAACAAGTGATATCAAGATGACGGAAATTTCAATTCCTGTGTTCGATGGCCAAGACTATGCACACTGGAAGAAAAGGATAACGATGTTTTTGAAATTGAAGAAATGTGCAACAGTAATTGAAAGAGAAAAAGTATCGACGGACAAGGATGACGATTGGGCTAAATTGGATCTGAAAGCCATGAATTATATATACAGTGCTTTTTCGAATAAGCAGCTGGAATTCGTAAGTGATTTGGACACAACATGTAAGATTATTAAAAAGTTTGATGGCATGTATTTGAATTAATCGACAGCGCTGCAGATAATATGCAGAAACAAATTGGAAAAAATAAGATTGAACGACTACCAGGAGACATACAGTTTTTATAAGTGAATTTTCAAAATCAGTAAACGAGTTAAAAGCTGCAGGTGCTATAGTGTCTGAAAAAGAGAAGTTGAATTATTTATTGAGAACTTTGCCGCAATCATACAGTTATATTGGTGATTTAATAGACACGTTGAAAGAAGAGGATCAAACTGTGAGATCAGTGATCGATAAAATTAAAATGTTGGAAATTAATAATTAAAGTGAAAGTGTAAACGTAAAATCAAATGCTTTCGTGTCGAACTCAAGAAGTTGCGAAAAACAACAAGAAAAAGCCTGTTACAGCTGTGGTAAAATCGGACATTTCAAGAAAGACTGCCTGAATGTAAAAAATGCTGGCTATAGAGGTCGAGCACAGAAGGGCGGCCACCAACAGTTTCGTGGAAACGGTGCGCTTCGAGGAGCTTCGAGAAGCAGAGGAATAAGCAGATGCAGAGGTTCAAGGGGATAACAAGGCAGAGGCGACGCATGGCAACAAGACAACGGGTCGTTTGGTGCGTTCTCAGCGAAGGTTGTCGAGTCGATTGCAATGCACACTGAAGCGAAAGGTATACATACAGACTGGCGTTTTGCGGTTGTACTGATCATGTAGTAAATCGGGATGATGTTTTTGCAAAGTATATTGATTTGAAAATTCCAGTTAACGTAAATGTAGGAGACGGTAGAGGTTTGAAAGTGACAAAAGTAGGACAAATTTTGGATTATTTTGAAGTGTTCGATAAATTAATGAAAATTGAAATGTCTAATGTATATTAAGTTGAAGAAATTAAAGAATATTTAATAAGTTTATCAAGAATTACAGACAAAAATAGAATTGTTGCGTAGAATTATACGGCGAAAGTTTAGAACAGTTAGGGTGCGCTTTTAGCTATTGCGCATAAAGTTGAAAGACTGTATAAAATGCGAAGTGAAATTAGATATGAAACAAAGATTACCGTAGATTCTATGTGTACCGGGAATAATGAAATTACTTTAAAAGAAAATGGCACCGTATTTTGGGGCATGTAAATTTTAAATAATTAAACGTGTTTCATAAAAATGAGCTTGCTGAAAGTTTACCGAAAAAAATCGAAAATGATTACATGAAATGTGCTATTTGTTTTGAAAACAAGATGCATAATTTATCGTTAGAGAATAACAGACAAAGGGCAAAAGAAATTTTGGAAATAGTTTATACTGATGTAAATGGGCCTCATAATACTATTTGACTTTATGGGGAAAAATATTTTGTTTCATTTATTGATGATTTTAGTAAAATTGCAAGGGTTTATGGGATTAAAACAAAAGATAAAGTCTATGACTATTTAGTGTCGTATAATAATAAAATTTAAAATTTAACTGGAAAAAGGAATAAAAAATTGCGTTGTTATAATGGAAAAATATAGGAATAAAAGAATATTTGATTTTGTAAAAGATTAGCGAATTATTACAAATGCACACCCACCGTATGTACATGAATCGAATGGTACAGCGGAGAAATATAATATGAGTATGATGGAAGTTGCGAAATGTTTGTTAAGCGATGTTAGGATTGATAGAAGGTTTTGGCCGGAAGTAATTTGTGCGGCAGCCTATCTGAAGAACAGGACACTTGCAAATACTGCTGAAGTAAAGACTCCTTTAGAAATTTTCTGTGGTATCAAACCTAATGTTAAACAATTAAAAATGTATAGAAGCAGAGTATTTGTGTGTGTGCCTGAGCAGAGGAGAAGATCGAAATGGGATAGAATAGCAGATTAAGGTATTCTTGTAGGTTATGATAATGTTGAATACAGAGTTTTGATTAATAACCGAATAATTGTAGCTAAACACGTTGTTGTTATTGAAAAGGATGAATATTGTATTGGTTCAAAAGGTGATGATGAAGCTGAAAATGAAAGTGCAATTCTTGATGATGAATCTGAGTCGCAAGATGAATTTAAAGATGCTGGTAATAATAATGATGATAATATTACCGAGAGAGAAAGAGAATGTAAAAGCCAAAAGAATAACAATGTTAATAATAGACCGAAAAGAAATTGATTGTTTAAATAAAAATAAAACTTGGATATCAGTTGATAAGCCTAAAGATAAAACAGTTTTGGATGTAAAATGGATTTATTCTAAATAAGTTTAAAATTAATTTAAAGCTAGGTTAGTAGTCAGAGGGTTTCAACAAAAAAAATTTATTAAAGATATTCACTCTCCGGTTGCTAAAATGCCAACTTTGAAAATCTTATTATCTTATTGTTGTCATAAAAGTTTAATTATTGATCAGATAGATGTTGAAACAGCGTTTTTGAATGGTAAAGTAAAATAAGAGGTGTATGTGAAAAAACCTCAAGGTTTTGCAAATGATTCTGATAAAGTATGTAAATTGCAAATAGCTTTTTATGGTCTGAGAGATAGCCCAAGAGCTTGGTTTGAATGTTTTGATGAATACATGAAAAGTTTGGGTGTCAAAAATAGTAAAGTTGACAATTGTTTGTATTCTATGAATAATAGAAAAGATAAAGTGTATATGATTCTATTTGTTGATGATTTATTAATTTGCTGTAAGAGTCAAAAGACTATTAATATAATTAAAAGAAAATTGTCTGTCTAAAAGATTTTGCATGAACGATTTAGGGAAAGTAAATAATTATTTAGGAAAAAATATTGGGTATAATGTGAAAAATAATAGTGGAATGTTTTTGAGTCAGAAAAATTATATTAAATCGTTAGCAAATAAGTATAAGCTTACAAATGCGAAGCTATATGATACACCGATGGAGGTTAATAAAAAATTAGATCAAGCAAATGAAGTAAACAATGATTTAAAGTATAGAAACTTGATTGGTGAACTTTTATATATTAGTTTAGGGATGAGACCTGATATAAGTAACAGCGTAGATTATTTAAGTAGATATCAGAATTGTTATAATGAAACACATTTTATGTATGCGATGAGAGTTTTAAAGTATGTATACCTTACAAGAGATTTGAAACTTATGTACAAGAAAAATGAAAGTGCAAATGTTTTGGACTCTTTTGTAGATTCAGATTGGGCAGGTAATAATACTGATGGAAAGTCCACATCTGGTTATGTAATAAGTTTATTTGATAATGTGGTATATTGGAAAACAAGAAAACAGAGTAGTGTAACAGAGTCCTTCACATCAGCTGAATATGTTGCATTGTCAGAGGCAGTGGATGAGTTAGAAATTATGAAAGATTCGTTAGAAGATTTTGATTTGAAATTAGAAAAACCGATTCCAATTTATGAGGATAATTCTGGAGCTGTAGGCATAGCTAAATTTGGTACTTTGAAGAAAAATTCGAAGTACATTAAGGTACATTATCATTTTGTAAATGAAAGTTATTTAAAAGGAGTAATCGATATTGTAAAGGTTGATTAAGAGAATGACGTGACAGATATTTTTACGAAATATCTTGGAAGGTTAAAGTTTGGAAAGTTCAGAAATGTTAATCTTAAGAGGTTAAATTAAATAAGACCAGTATAAATGTAAGAAGGCATGTTAAGTATGTAATACATTTATACTGAAGAGTATGTATATCTTGTACTTATGAAACAGAGATGAACTAACGGTGCCATCTCTGGGCAACTGCAAGTAAGCAGCTTTGCGGACGCCTGGTGCTCTGACGTAGCACGCAGGCTAGATCTCGTCTATGCGTCGAGGCATGCAGTCGTGCGTGCGTGCGAGCAGCTGGCTTGACTGTATCGTCATTCTGTATATCACCTGTCTTTATTAAATAGCAATAATTGCTATTAATACAAATCTATTTATTCCATCAATTCACGTAATACTCTCGTTATATTAACACGACCCAACTTAAACACCCAAGAAATTACACGAATTCTATCTTAATTTGCTAAGAGTCGGCGGGGGGGGGGGGGGGGTAAAGGATTGTAGGGGGGGGTTTCCACCAAATCTATCCCAATCGTATAATATAGTTATATACATGGGTATAATATTACTACTTTTTTAAAAAGTTGGGAAAGGGGAGCTCTGCCTCTTTGTGATTGTAGGGCTACTGGCGATGACAACCATAGTTATTATTTATTTATGTTACTACTAAATTTTGATAAATGTAAGCAATCATAAAATGTCATATAAAAACATACATTTATTATGAATTTAAACAATCAATCATAAATAATATTAACAAATAAAATGTCAGCTCACCAAAGGCTATATTTACAAATAGAAAATAAAATTGTTTAGTTATAGTAATAGAGTTCGTCTATTTGCCTCCTGAAAATCGTGGAAAAATGGACGATGATTTTGCAATGAATGTTTCGACTCCTGGCACAATGACCTGTACAGTTCTTGGCCGAAGTATCGTACAGGTTCAGCCTTCAGACGAAGATCCCTACACTTCGCGATACTCGGACGAATACATGTACAGTTCGCCAAGCTTGGACAAAGACCCGTACAGTTTGTAAATAAATTATTGGGATGAAATTGTCTAAGAGGAGATAAAATCTTTTATAAAAAAATCTCCTTGAGGTGTGTGTGGAAAGTATCTGTGGCTGACAGTTGCATTTCATCAAACTTATACAATGCCGCGAAAATTTTATCTGTACATCAATGTACTACTAATTAAATAGTATTAAATGAAAAAAAAGTATATTATGCACCTAGGGAGTAAAGGAGGCTGTTGTGCATATACGATTATTTAACATCCTTATTTATAAAGTTCGTTCAACGCATACAGTGACAGTTTTTGTATGTTTGTGCCCGAGGTGCGAACGACATTTTTCTTTCCAAGGGTGCAAAGTCGAACTTTGCGCCCGTGGGCACACTTTGACAAGTGTGCCCACAAAGAGCGCCCGCAGGGCGCAAAGGCTTTGCGCCCATGGTAAGAAAAACAACCTATTTGTAGCGAATAAAATAACACATACCTAATAAAGCGAGTGGTAAACATGGGCACCTAAATTACTAACAAACGGATATTACTGACGAGTAAGTTTCATGTGTACTGTTGGTCATATGATGTATTATACTCTGTGAACATATAAACCTCAATATAGTAGTTTTCGTCACAAATGTGCATTTCTTCAGGGCGGTCTTCGGGCCCGAGGGTGCTTGCGAAGCAACAATACAGATCTGAACAGAATCCTTACAACGACACGAACCGTTGGAATGCAGCCAAAAATCCCTCAGACGTATAGTCTTCGACAATTTGTAAGTGCACAGCTCTGGTGCTCATGCACACAAAGACTATGATGTAACCCTTGGTCGTGCTCAAACCACGGGTTTTAGAAAGTCTGACGGAGAAGGGGCCTGCATAGTCTACACCGGTCTTCGAGAAGGCTAGAGCTAGTCAAGATCGAAAATCTGGGAGGTCAGCCATTATCTGGGAGGTCGAAACACCTGCATACTGCTTACACTTGATGCAATCAAAAAGCAGAGCAGGTACCCTCTGTCTACCTCAGATTATCCAAAATTCGCGGTGGTTTTGAGAGCTTCATCGGATGTTAAGAGCTTTAGAGTGATTCGATGTTCGACTCTCTGACTAACTTTGGCAATAAAACGCAGGCAGTTGGCTGCTACTCTCAACAGCTTTTCTAGAGACGAGAACTTAGAGTAAGAAGGCCAAAACAAGATCCTTCTAGATTTATATTGTGTAACCGTGTCAGAAATGTCTGTTTGCGGCCAATGGTTGGATTTTCGAGTGGTCTTCATTAAACCACTCTTGTGTGTTGAATTGGAGGGGCAAACTCCTTGAGACGCCACATCTGCAGGGTTGGACTGCCCCGGGACGTAGTGCCAGGTAGCCGTAGGAGCTAGAGTATAAATAGAACTGCATCGGTTTGCTACGAAGGTACGCCAATGAGCTGGCTGTGCACTGAGCCAGTGAAGAACGACTTAAGAATCTGAGCCAAGCTGGATAGAATAGACAGGCTGATGCAGTTTAACAACGTCGTAATGCGTGAGCTTTGCTAATAGGTGGGCTGTACAAAGCTCCAAGCGTGGTATGCTGATGGTCTGAATAAGGGCCGCTTTAGACTTTAACAGTTGTAGTACTATCTTGATCCCTTGCAAACTCCGAATTCAGGTGTAAAGAACAGCCACAAAATATAATTTTAAAGCGTCAGCAAAGCCAAGCAGCTCTACGCCTACAATATAATAAGAAAACTGGTTCCATCAAGGGACACGAACTGCGCTGAGGAGATGAATTTTCTCAAACCATTTGAACCACGGTCTAACAATCTCGGTGGATAGCGCAGTATCCCAACTATCTTCAAGAGCCACATCAACTGCATCATGATTTCAGCGTAGATAATTATTAGCGATAACCAACCTAACGGATCATAGAGCTTAGCCATGCAGTCAAGAACCGACCTTTTTATCCAGACTCTGGGAAGTTGCATAGGCTGTACTTTAAAGAAGAGGCTGTCATCACTCAGTAACCAGACTAAACCTAATACTTCGGCAGACTAGCGATTATCTGTCAGGGGATGAGTCGCAAGTTCAACTTGGGTAAGGTCAAGCAGGTCTGCAAGAATAGAGGGGTCATTGGCTGACCACTTACGTAGTAAAAAGCCGGCTGAACTGGTGGCTTTTTGTAAATGACAGACCTTCTCGCGAGATTCAGTCATAGTATGGGCACTAGATAGGATATTATCTACGTAAACTTCTTTGAGCAATATGCTAGAAGCTAGTGGCAATTCAGAAGCAAAATCTTGCGCTAGCTGTCGAACTACTCGGCAGGTCCAGAAGGGGGAAGATGCCATAAGTAACAGTTTTGAGTCGATATCGTTGCAGATGATCAGTCGATTTCTCTCGCCAGAGGACGCACTGGTACTACTGATCCTCAGGGGCTATCCCGATTTGTCTGAACATATTCTCCAAGTCTGTGGAGAGGGCCTAGCGATAGCGGCGCCTAACTATTATAAGGTCAACTAAGTTAGATAGTAAATTGGGACCTCCATGAAGCAACTCGCTAAGAGCCGTGCTTGATGGGGTTTCAGCCAAAGCTTTGAACACGGTGTGGAGTTTGAAGCCTAAGAAGGTCTTCTTTACCACTCCATCGTATGAGATATACCAGCAATCCCCGTCACCATCCTCCTCCATGGTGCATATGTGGTCAAGCACTGCATACTCACCCATAAATGTCTTGCACACCTTTAACAAATGAGGTGCGACTCTAAACTTACGCTCCAATGAATGCATCATGAAAGTAGCAAGACGATAAGAAGCTCGCTGATCATCCTTGAAAGAAATATGGTTCGTTTTGAAGTGAAGACGGAGAACATAGCACCCAAACTCATCCCTAGTACAGGTGGAGGTAAAATGTCTGTCACACTCTTCATCCTCTGGGGTCAGGATCGGCTCAACGACGGGGGAAGTTCTTCCGATTCCCAGAATCTTTGCAAGGAGGTCAAGAGGTTTTCCTTGGCTTGATAAAAGAAAACACAACCACTATTAAGAGATTGAGTTGACCTGACTGGGCAAGAAAGGATCCATCCCAACAAGATACGCTTAGCAATGGGTTGGTTAATATCACCCTTTATTTCATCACATTTAACGACTGTCGCGTGTACCATGGGCATCCGGCAAGCAAGAGAGCAAGAGCTCTGTTAGAGCCCCACGCACGAGTGGCGAAAATTTAAGAAAACAATGATGTACTAAGAGGGGGGCACTCGAACACAGGCACGAGAGCGTTAATTACGCTCCAGGTGCCCGTGCGAGAGTCCTCACCTTTTCCGCAGCCCGTCTTTCCTATGCAATAAGGACAAATGGCCACAATAAAAGGAGCTTGTCTAATACCTTCACTTTTAAGTGAACATATCTCCCACTTTGACGCAACGCGTCAAAAATCGATCTAAAGCGTGATAGAAAAGCTTATTAGCAAGTAGAAAGATATCCCTAGGCTATTTAATGTGTGGACGTGGCTTCAAAACGCATGAAAATAAAATGAAAATAAAAAATACCAAAAAATTAAAATTGTAATTAATACAACAAAATTACACTATGCGGCGAAAGCTACCTAAGTTCTATAGATTGCCCAGCAACCTCCAACGGTCGTTGAGTGGAGCTGGTTGGTTAGACTTATTGTACGGCTCCGGAGGTGACAGCAATGATGAGCCTGTCAGAAAATGCACCGGAGAGAGTGCTGGGTCATCTTGGGCGTCCGTACTGAGAGTGCACAGTGGTCTGGAATTAAGGCAGGCCTCAATTTTTGCTGCCAGCGTTGACATCTCTTTAAAGGTGAGTGTGCACTCTCCAACAGCTCTGCGGAAGTGGTGCTTGAAGCTGGGCAGTGCGGCTTTCTAGAGCCCGCCAAAGTGAGGAGCTCGTGGCGGAATAAACAACCACTAGGTGCCTTGGATCACCAACGACAAGATCACGCTGTCCACGAAGGGCGACGATGTAGCGAAAAGCGCTTGCGGCTTCCTGGCTGCAGTCCCAAACGTAGTGGCGTTGTCACTGCACAGCATCTCGCAGACTCCTCGGTGGGTGCATAACCGAACGTAAGCTGCAAGGAAAGCATTTGTGGACAAATCAGACACAATTTCAATATGCACAGCTCGGGTACAAGAACAAATCAAAATAGCAATGTAGCCATTCGTTGACTTGGCACCTCGACCTCTGGAGAACAGCATCGGTATCAGTCCAGCGAAGTCCAAGCCGGAAACAGCGAAAGCTCAAAACCGCGTGATTGCCCTAAAGCCTTTGATCTGACAAGTTTAGCCTTTTTTCTGTGGGGTCTTATTGAAAATAAGGCTTATCAGATTTACCTACGACAAGTGAGAATATGATGCAGCGGATCACGAACATCTGCAGAAATATTCCAAGAAACATTATTTTGGCAACAGGCAACAGCTTTGAACGGAGAATCCAGCTGTGCATAAAAAATAATGATGGGATATTTTAACATTTGATAAGGTAAGACCTCATGAAACCGAAAAAAAAATCCTCAAGAATATTGCTCCAATTATCAGGTTTCTTTACCATCTTATCTCAATGGGCGTACTAATAAATCTTGCCTTGACAGGCTGGTCTCTTTGCGTTTTTGCCTTCGTTGGCTAAACGATAAATCTTGCCTTGATTGATCGGTCTCTGTTCGGTCTTACCTTAATTGGCTGAACGATAAATCTTGCCTTTATTGGCCGGTCTCCCTGCGGTCTTGCTTTCATTAGTTGAACGATAAGTATTACCTTGATTGGACGGTCTCTCTGCGGTCTTGCCTTCATTGTCGGAATGATAAATCTTGCCGTGATTTGCCGGTCTCTCTGCGGTCTTGCCTCCATTGGCTGAACGATAAATCTTGCCGTGATTGGACGGTCATTCTACGGTATTAATTTTACTGCCTCGACCGATTTAAGGCCTTAAAATCCATCCTGCTACGTCCTCGTCATGCGCCCTGGACATCAATGTATTATGTTAATGACCAAACGCAGGCACTGGTTTCCATCATTGTGTTTTATGCAACTGATTTATAATTCAAATATCCAAACAAAACCACTATCAACAGTGGATCTCAGCTCATGCTAGTTATTTCAGCAGCTAGATTTTGTGATTAGTGCAATCTTAAGCAATTATTAGTATAGAAAATATTTCACCATCCCTCTAAATCTCTGCATGTAAGAGTATCCCCAAAACCCCATACCCATATAAACGTAGAATTTTGCGCTCTTATAAAAACCGAAATCAGACATGTGTAAAAAAAATTTCATAGAATTTTCGACGTAAAACTTTATGCTTTTTTATAATCCGTTATCGAAAATATGGGTTTCCGTATGCAAAATACGACGTGACCGCAAAATGAACTTAAAAATTAAGATCAAGGTAAAATTTAAGGTCTTCAACCGATATCCAACTCTGTACCTAACAATTCTTCTTAACGCTACTTTTTTATCGGTGGCTACCCTAACGAATTATTTATTCTCGTAATAATAAATGGTTTGTCCTTGCATTGATCTCTTAAGGTAAAAAAAAAGATTCGTTATCAGCAATTTCGACGTAGAATTTTACGCTATTTCAGAATCCGTTATCGAAAATATGAGTTTCCGTATAAAAAAACGACTTGACCTCAAAATGATCTTAGAAATAAGGGTCAAGGTATAGTATAAGGTCACCATACGATATCCCCCTCTGTCTCCTAACAATTATTGTAAAGTTTTTTTTCATTGGTGGCTACCCCAACAAAATATTCCATCTCGAAATAAGAAATGGTTTGTCCTTGCATTGACCTCTTAAGCTAAAAAACAATTCGTTATTAGCAATTTCGACGTAGAATTTTACGCTCTTTCAGAAGCCGTTATCGAAAATATGAGTTTCCGTATACATACGACTTGACCCCAAAATAACCTTGAAAATTAAGGTCACAGTTAGATTTAAGGTCACCATTCAACTTCCCCCCTTTACCTAACCGTTTTTGTAGAGGTCGCTTTTTGTTAGGTGGCGCCTCTAAGGAGATATTTAGGTGTCAAAACAATAATTTTTGGATTAATTGATCTAGACTTCTTGTTTTACTGCATGGCACTGGGAATAAACTGAGTCAGGACATAGAACAGACTCATATTTTCTCATCTGAAACAGAAACAACTTTATCATTTACTTGTCGGAGTTATGGGCATTACTTGCAATACGGTTTGTGAATTTTCCGTGGAGTTTGATAAGTAGAAGTTTCGTAAAAATATCTGCCATTTGTTCTTTTGTATTCAGCCACCTGACGTTTACCTTACCGTATTCCATATATTTCTTAACATAATGTTCATGGACCTCTGTCATATGTCTCAATTTTCCGCTCCCGCTTATCTTTGAATTTTACTCGGCTGCCTTATTGTCGTACCACAGATCAACAAGACCGAAGGTCTTGTTCTGGATAATTTTGAGAGAGCTATCAACGGCCATAAACTCCCAACATGCCTTACTGAAATAGTCTTATATGTTAGAAAAGGCCTGAATTTGTAAAAATTATTCTAGTTGCCTGATGAGATTTTGCAGTAAACAGATCACATAATACGAAATAAGTGTGCTTATTATGTAGAAAAAAATTATTTTATCAAAATTGCGATAATGCGTAAGTGTAAAATGTCATTTTTTCAAGAAGTCACTAAGAACATAAAGACTTTTTTACACATCGTTCGATTATAATTTTTTGAACATAATTTTGTTCCTCAAACTATTGCCGAGAACAATAATGATTTTAATTAAAAAAATATTAAGTTATAAAATTGTAGGTTAAAATGTTTATTCCCCAACTATTGAAAACTAACAACAAGTAGTACTAGCTTCTTGAACACTTGATGTTTCGAAAATTTAAATCGGTGAAGTTGTGAGCAATTGCTTAAGGAACAAAATAAGCTTTGGAAAACTAAAATCAAACGAAAAATAAATAATTATCAGTGTTTTAAAAGATTTTATAAGAAATTGACAGTATACACTCGTGCAATATTGTAATTTTGATAAGATAATTTTTTTTTTACACTTTAAGTAACCTTTTCTCGTATTGTGTAATCTGTTTTTTATCAAATCTTATCAGGTAATCAGACTAATTATCATACATTGAGGCATTTTCTAACACTTGAGACTCCTCAGAGCCATATTCTTCGCCTGCCTTGTCGATGGAGACACATAGGTTCTCTTGTGACTTCTCCAGGCCGCGGCGTCTTCGAAGAGATTTACAACGTAACTATTCTTAGTCAGAAAGCCCTAACAGTCACCAAAACATGCGTCAGCCTTCCGAAGTATTTCAGACCAAGAGACTTAGTTCCTGCTAAATACTAAAATATTCGTTTGACCATATTCCAGTCTTTAGCCGTCGGACTTATCTGGTGTGGACTCAGAACGTTCATGGCCCAGCTGATGTCAGGACGCCTAGTGTAAGCGACATACAACAAGCTTTCTACGGCCTTACGGCGAAGGACATTTTCTGTCGATTTGGCCTCACTTAAGTCAGTCTGCTTTTCTGACTGCTTTCGTTGTTATCTTTGCTGACTTAGCACATGACCAGTGAACACGTGAGTTCGCATGGTTTTTGAGTTCTTAAGACCAAATTTAATTAGGATTCTCTTGATATAATTTGTCTGGGTTAGTATCAACACTTAATTTTCTACATCTCTTCCGACTTCGATACCCAGAAAAGAGTCCACTTTATCCAAATCTCTTATTTAAAATTTACTTTGCTGACTTTCGTTTAGTAACCTTAATTTACCAGAGGTATTACTTGCCATAAGCAAATCATCGTCATAGAGGTCCAGAATGAGGATTTTGTCTACCTAGTGCCAAGTGAACAGGCACGGTTCCAAAATATGTGATCTCAGGCCTATAGTATTCGCAGCTTATAAGAACCTCTCATGTCATTCCTTAGGATTGGCTTCTAGGCCGTATAGAGCCCTTTGAAGCTTGCAGACTTCGTTCTGGCATTCTTGAACTAAATAATCCGAAGCTTCTGGTATCTCCATATATGTATTCGCGTCAAGAGTACCAATTAGGAAAGCAGTCTTCACGTCAAGTTTACACGTATCTAAATTTAATTTGTTGGCCAGAGCCAGGACTGTTCTGATCAAATTCAGTCCTGACTCCTGAGCGTAGGTTTCTGTCAAGTCATACTCGGATTTATCTTTCAATTCTTCTTCCACATATTACCAGCCAGTCGTGAATTTGTTATGATCTTAAACATCAACCATTTTCTTAAACACCCATCAGGAGTCAATAATGTTCGGACGTTTATTATTAACAGATCCCACAGGTCTATGCACTAAATTCCAGACAAGATTCTTTTCCATTGAGACGAACTCATCCTGTATAGCTCGACTCCAGCATTCTCGATTCGCTGCTTCCATTGCTTCTTCATATAAAATGGGAACTTTGTTTTTTCTGCCAATAATGAATAGTAAACGAATTTTTTCTCAGACGCATTGTCATTTTTCGACTTATCAATGTCATCGGTTTTAAAGGTCAGATCTTTTATTAGATCTTTACAGAGGGCCGGACCTGCGAAGCTGACGTTTTTCACGGAATTTTTACAAAGTTCGTTATATTACGTTTTATGCCTTTTTTATTGATTTTTTTAGCCTTCTTGGTATTCTTTGCGTAGCTGGAGACTCTCCCTCAATGCCAACGCCTATTCCCTTTCTTTTTCAAAAGTCAAGAACCATTTGTTCAACGTTATATCTATGGTCATACTTTCCCAATTCTTGATTGAATTTTTACCGAATATATCTCCATTCACCAAACGCTTGTTAAATCTGACATCCCAACTTTTACAGAATTTTCCTCCGCCTGGGTAGAGCAGATAATACCCTCTTGGCGTGTCGCCCACCATGAGCGCTCATTTTTCTTTGGCCTTAAACTTGCTGTCGGTATTTCTTTGAACTCTAATGAATAAAATGCAACGAAATCTTTTCCTCTGACTTACTCGCTTTTTTGTTCGGAGCAAGCCTGTTCAAAGTAATTCCATATGGTTCCAAAAACTGTCTCAAACCTTTCGAGTGACCCCCCCCTCCCTTCCCGCTAAATTTGGTGCCCTTATCAGACCTAAGAGAACGGACTTCAGCCTCATGACCCAATAGTTTTGACAGCCTCTCATGAAATTTTCTAAACATTCTGCCATATCACTTTTGTTTTTCATAGACAAGCCATAGCAAATCTCGAATAATCATCGACCAGCACAGAGATAAACTTATATCTTCTAGGAATGGGAGGCGGACTCAATACTCCCACTGTGTTCGAATGAATGATTTAAAGAGGTCTAGCTGCTCGTTCTAGTACCAAAGGGAAAGGCAGTTGTTGAGACTTTGTCCTAAGACATGCGTCACACATTCTAAGCATATCATTAGAGACAGTCTCTTTCAGACATTAAAATTCAGGATATGCCATTGAAATTCTCATCTGGTACTCCGACAAAAAATATCCTAGCCTGACATGCCATAGCATGACCCCGTTCTTTTCTTGAAATCTTTTATATTTTCTCGTAAACAGACTTTGCGATTTATGTACTTCCGATTTGAATGTTTTCGACATCATGAAATTTTCTGATTTGCAATAAGAAAACATCGCCAAACAGGCTATTATCTACCTTTTCGATCGAGCTCTCCAAGTATTTAAATTACATGTAATTTTTAAATAGCAGACTTCATACTTCCTTTGTCTTACAGAGTTAAAGGAGCTCCATCAACACCAGAGACTCATCTCTATTTGGTTCAGACATTTTTTTTTTTTTTTTTTTTTTTTTTTTTTTTTTTTTTTTTTTTTTTTTTTATCATCTCGAAAACTGTCAGGGCGTCTTTTGTGCCTGTAGATTCTGGAGTTCGATCTCCATGACCCCGCTTTTTAAAAATTGCATGAATCTGTCTTTTTTTTCTCACCACATCTTGGGCTGTTTCTTTTGTGCTTTGGGATGTCGACCACGAAAGTGCCACAGGTGTAGCACTTCTTAAGTCCGGTTCCAGCCTTCGGACAATGTTCCACGATGTGGTCCTAGTCATCACAATTGAAACAGCGGAGGCACTCCTGGATCCTGAACACCGCCATTACTCATTGTAGGTCCCTCCGGAGGCCTCTAATGAACCCTCTGACTTGAATTTATCACTCGGAATTTATCAGTCTGAACTATATTTATATGGCCTGCCTCCAATTTATAGGGTTACCACAGTTTTGTTTTTCAAATAAATTTGAGTGAGGAAGGTAT
>JAPYYV010002848.1:0-21652 GCA_030522625.1 Copidosoma aretas
TTTATTATCGATAAAAGGACATGGATGGGCTGAGAGTGCTCTGTGTAGTACCCTTATCTATATGTGCCTACTAGTATGATGATAAATCATATTAAAATTGCTTGTATACCCATTAGCATCAAATTCTATTTTCTACATTATCGACAAGCATTAGCATCACGTTCTACTATACTTTACACTACAATATTTAATAATAAGTATATTCAATAGGTCTTGCTTACAATCTTTGAGCAAATGGTAAGTAACATAAATATTTTACAATTTATTAACTACAATTACTACTTTTTTATACCATTTGATTATATACATGTCTAAATTTCGTGCTTTTCACAACATTGTCATATTCGCCGACTGATACATTGTCATTTTCTCATAATTTATGATAAAAATAGCTTATAGATCTA
The DNA here is from genome assembly GCA_030522625.1 of Copidosoma aretas. Lineage (NCBI taxonomy): Eukaryota > Metazoa > Arthropoda > Insecta > Hymenoptera > Encyrtidae > Copidosoma > Copidosoma aretas. The sequence goes on from JAPYYV010002848.1 coordinate 405, forward strand.
TGTTTTTTTAATAGTGTACAGTCATTAAAAAAAAAATGGTAAAATTCTATACATTATTTTTCTGTAAATCCGATTCAACGTGATTCTTCCGTAAGGTCACATGCTCAAATAAGATTTTTTTACTATTACACATCTAAACAACGGTGCAGTAAAATAATTTAAAAAAAAAGATTAATCATTTAAACGTCACTGCAAATATTATGTTAAAGTTTTAGTGAGCTACATAAGAAAACTACTATAAAACATATAATTCGATATTTCATCGCCATTTTTTATGCATGTTTTAAAGCAAAAACAACGATGTCCGTTAAAAATTTATCAATTAAAAATCAACAGAACTATACAAAAAAGGCTTGCTCTGCCTGTGGCTCGAACCCGGATCTCCTACTATCCGAAAAGGTGCATCAACTGATGCTGCCACCGAAGCCTTGGGAAGCGCTTTCTTCCATTGTTTTGTTAAGCGTACAATTTAAGTCAAACGCTTATTCATACATATATTTTTTCGGCATATACACCATGATGGTGAATATACTGAAGTCAAAAATTATATATTTCCTTTTACCATAAAATTTCGCACGTATAATTCGATATTTCATCGACATTTTGTTTTGCACGTTTTTACAGCGAAAACCACGATTTACGTTAAAAATCTGTCAATTAAAAATAATCATGATAAAAAGAAGGCCGAATCAAGCCTTCTTTTATTGTTTCATCAATTTTCTAATTTAAATATTTTGAACGACAACCGTTGTTTTTGCTATAAAAACGCGCATAAAAAATATCAATGAAATATCAAATGATACTCTCAAAATTTGATGGTGAAAGTCAACGTATAATATTTGACTCAAGTATATTTGCCATGGTGGCGTATAGCCGAAATAGTATGTATAAATGAGCGTTTGACCAACAGTATACTCACGATAGAGCAATGGAAAGAAGCGCTAGCCGAGGCTTTGGTGGCGGAATCGGTCTACGTACCTGCCCGGATGAAAGGGTGTGGGTTCGAGCCGAGGCAAGCCATTTTTTCATTGTTCTGTTGATTTTAAATTCACAAATTATTAACTGAAATCGTTGTTTTCACTATAAAATACGCATAAAAACAAAGTACTTAAATCCACGCGCAAAATTTGATGGTAAAAGTCAAATGATAATGTTCGACTTGTGAATATATTTTCTTAAAACCAATATAACCCTTATTGTTTGCAAAAGCAAAGATTTTACTTTTTTTTTTTTTATTTTAAATGAAGGGCAAATGTTTTTCTTTTGAAACATATTTCCGGGTAGAATATACGTCTGAAAACTTATTAAAGCATTATTTAAACAGTTAGGTACATGAATCGACAAATGCATTGCTGCTTTTATTAGAATTTAAATAAACGATAACTTGGTAAAAATGTATTTTCAATAGAGTTCCTAGTGTACAGAACTGAACTGATACATAAAAATATAATATGAGATATAAAAAATGAGGGTAATTTTACCATAGACCTGCCGCTTATTCCAAGCGTATTTGGGGCAAAACACGTCAACTGCCCCATCGCTACCGCAGACGAGCTATGTGAGCGTAAAATATGACTTCGTAACCTCGTCGTTTTGTCCTTAAAATCTTAATCAAAAATTATTTAAAAATATGGACCTACTTATTTTTTTCTCAGCTTTTTAATGCTTATCTTGGTTTTTTTTTTTTTTTCATTTTATCCTTAAAAGATGGAAATGTTGAAACTACATGTATTTTTTTTTTCTTATACTATTCTTAATGAAATTAAAGCCAATAATAAAAATGGGTTTTCCATTTTTTTTCAAGCATTTAAATGAATAATACGGTGATGCGTGGTGCACGATGGGAGAATTTGCTTTTTTTTTGTTTTAAAATCGTAAGTCTCGCGAGAGAAAGCAGGTATCGACTTAATTCTTTTTTTATTTAATTGATAGGATGATTATGCATTAAGAAAAATAAGGCTAAGTATAGGCACTATCAAAAGACTCACAAAAGTAAATTAGTTAGACACGCAAGAAAAGCAACGAAGCAAAACGTACGATCAAGAGAAAGGAGATGGACTAACTAGAAAATACAATCTAGTAAAAGAAAATAAATATATTGACTGAAGCTAGTAACAAAACCAGCATCGTGCGCCTAAATTAGAATACTTCACTTTTTCCGGATCGATGCTGTATAAAAGAATATTAAACACATACATTTATGAATAAAATGTTTGAGCTGCAGCCAGTCCACATTGAAGATTACTCATCGAAATCAAATCAACAACCTAAAACTCACAGAAAAAAAATATTGTATAAAATATAAATAGCAATTCTTTTTATCATGCAATCTACCTACTCAATCATATTTAAAATATTTCGTGTCAATCTATCATGTATTTCGAACGACAAAGGTTTAGTAAATATATCTGCCAGCTGTTCTTTTGATAAAATCCATTTTATCTTAATTTTTCCTCTGGACACACATTCTTTAACATAATGATTTTTTATTTCTGTCATGTGTCCCAATCTTTTTTCCCATCTATCTTAGCACTTGCACCAGCTGCTTTATTGTCTCACTATAAATCTGCAGGCAACAAGGTACGAGATAATATAAAATTTATCGAATTTTCCTGTCCTATCAATTCTTGACTAGCATCACACATAGCCATATATTCAGCTTCACAAGTGAAAATGGCAACATAATTTTGTTTTCTTGTTCTCCAGGTGACTGTATCACCATACAATCTAATGAGATATCCACCTGCAGTAATTGAGCCTTTGCAATCAGCAAGACTGGCATCTGAAAAAGTCTCTAATTCATGATCGCGACCTCTGTATATCAGGCCTAAAGTCCTTGTATGTTGTAAATAACGAAAAACTCGTTTGACCATCTTGCAATCATCTTCTGTTTGGCAGACTTAATGTCTTTTCAATACATTAACTAAGTAATAAATATCTGGTCTGATTGTATTTGCTAAATATAACAGGCTACTCACTGCTTTTCGGTATGGCACATTTTCTCTTGTTTTAGTTATATCTAATTCCTCAGCATCCTCTGATTCTTCTGTATTTCTCTTTGACGATTCAAAACTTGATCAGTCACCATGGGTGTCCTTTGTGGTTTTGAATCTTAAAATCCAAATTTTTCCAGCATCTTCTCGATGTATGCTGAATGTGTAAGTGAAATTATTATATCTTTTCTATTTCTTTCTATTTTGATACCCAGAAATGTACTAACCTCACTAAGATCTGACATTTCAAATTCAGTTTGTAATCATATCTTTATTTCCTTCAATTTACTTCCTCTATTACTAGCAATCATCATGTCATCAACATATAAAATTAAAACCAGGAATTTCTCTTTTTTTCTTCATGTATAAAGACAAGGTTCACTAGTGTGTGAATTCAGTCCCAGTTTTATGGCAGCTTCACTGAAATGTTCATCCTATCTTTTAGGACCAATTTTGAGCCCATATAAAGCTTTCTCTAGCTTAAAGACTTTGTATTTCTTGTATCTATCTTTATCTAGCATACCTTCAGAAATTTCTTGATCAGAGATTTCTTGTTATTATCATATTTGGTTTTTATTATCATTTATATCATGCTTATCATCGTTTTTCTGTTTGGTATTGTTTTTATTACTATTTTTATTGTTAAGGTTTTTCTTGTTATTTTTATTACCACCACCATTATTGCGTTTAGAATCACAATCACTCTTATTTTTATTTCTATTTATGTCACCTCTGCCAATTGCCAAGTGATCTTTTAGGTTACGCACAAACCGACTGCAAGTATAACACTTCCTCAAATTGTGTACCTTTCTCAGACATTCTCTTAACATCTGCCCTCTATCATTGCACTCGAAACATAAAAGATCGGCTGTGGCCGAATAAGCAGTTGGTACACCAGAGGCACCTTCGCCACCTAGACTTGTTCCAGCACTTGTTACTTGTCTCGGGAAAAAACCTTCTGCTTCATGTTTTAAAATATAATTATGTAAACATTTATATGATAAAACATCATCTCTATCTAACAATCGATTAAAATCCGCGATCTTTACGTCAGGAACACCATTCATAATTGCATGATAAAAACCACCTCGTTTCTCATCTTCAGGAAATACATGCGATTTACTAACAAGTTTAAAATCTCTAATCAATTCATCAAATAATTCTCAAAACATTGTGGCTGTTGCCTTTTAGGATCAAACCTTATTAAGTGTAATTTATTGCGTATTTAAAAGCATTTAATCTAATATCACTTCTTTTGATTTCTTTAATCCTTTGTAGCATCAATGCTGGATCAGTAATATGACACACTCGATTCTGATATTCTAAGGACAACCTTCCTAATATTGGATTCAGTGCTTGTTCTTTACTTTCAACTATCTTTTCTTTTGTGATATTTGAGCTTGCATCTATTTTAGAATCTATTGCCATAATTTCTTATGTTTCAGTTTAGACTGTAACTGCCGCAAAAACAATTCAATTTTAGTTTGATTAGTTAGTGAATAATTAAAATATCCTGTGTTTTCTTTATTAATTACTTCGATCTTTAAACTATCAGACGTATCTGACATTCCACGTTCAACTATCAAAGAATTATCAATGATGCCTGAACTCAAGTCTATCAAAGTTTTTCCTATCTTATTCGCAGGTGTAGAAGTGATTATATTTTTCACCTCTGTAGGACGACTCCTGGCTAATCTTTCTACTAGAGCCTCCATAAACCGGAAATGCTCCGTTAAGCGCTCTTTAAACTCTGCTCGAAGCGTCGCCTGCATTTTCTGCATTTCCTCTCTTTGCTTCTTCTGGCCATCCCGATATTAAGCGTTTAGAGCCCGGAATTGCATGGAAATCCATGAGCTGTTGAAGTATTTATCAAGCTCAATGGATTTCCGCAATTCCTCGATCTATTTCTCTGTTCTTTCTGAAAATTTATCATGTTATTGCGTTGAATAATTTGTCTGTAAATTTTGTAAGATTCCTTCATTTAATTTCATCTCAAGATTTCTATTCGCGCGTGTCATTTTTTTTGCAACTCTCCTATCTTTTTAATGAACCTATCTTTCTTCATGTCCATACCTTTTATTCTACTATCTTTGGTGGTGGGATTATTAGATACTATCTTACTATCCGAAGAATCTTTAAACGGAATTTGCTGCTGTTTTTCCGAGATAAGTTTAATGATCCCGTTATGTTTTTTAATTAAATCAAAAACATCCTTCATATTCCGGCCAGCGCTTGTATCTCCTCCTATAATAACTCAAGCAAAATTTTAAATTTTCCGACAACCAACCGAACACAAGGTGTGTCCCCGGAAAACATAAACAAACGCATATACACGAAAGCAATGCATATGTGCTGCTTATGGGATGAGATACAGTAGATACTCTAGATATGTGAACACAACATACCCAAAGCAATCCACTATAGCAGCATAATTCCCGTACACTAGGACACAGTTATTAACAGCAGCGAAAAATATGTTATCACCTAGAAATGCCACTACTTCTCCATCGATTGAGAATATAGCTCGATTATCCATACGGGTGCCCGATACCTCGTCAATATTACCTAAACTAACTTATATCCTTTTATATGCATCTGATAGCATACATTCGGCATTTTTACATAAAACATACCTGCCTATTATTTTTATGTGTTCACGCGTGCTAATAAATAAAATAATTTGAAATTATAAAATTCCTGTATTGTGAATCAAAACAAAGCTCAGAATCGATTGTGCATATTAACGCGAAGGTAAAATTACCGCATGATCAGGAAACTAGAGGACATCTATCTATATCTATCTATTAAAAATCGTTTTATGGCAACGATCTCGAGTGCTACCACCAATCGTTATGCTAAAATATAACTATATATTCCATTGTAACACACTATCGGAGCAACACGTGTCCCTTTCGCCCCAATGCCGGTTCACCAACGCGAAAATAAAGACATGCCGGCTCTCGATTCTGAGAAAAACAAAAAACACGCAAATACTATCATACTATCATTTGACTATCTTCATTTTTCATTTACTCAATCACACTTTACCTATCAAATCAAAGAAACACACAGAACCGTATCTATTTAAATGCTACCGTAAATAATACAAAACGAATGCATCACTTACTCTTATACTTTTTTTCCAATCATCATTTTTCCAACGGGTGCTGTCACCCTTGATAATGCACTTCCCCCGACAGCCTCAGATGTCTGGAATGACGTCCCCACTGCCGCCGCGACCTCTTCTGTCTCCTCGGATACCCGATCCTCAGGTTCTTTGTTGGGACTCCCGACGTTATCGACACCGGTCTCATCATCTGTTGTTGACAGGCTCAACTCTTTGGAGATTTTACGCTGCTTTTCCTCAGCAATCTTACACTATCTTTTCACTTCACACAAGAAAGCGCGAGGACGGCAAAAATCAAAGCAAATTAAATTAAAAAAAATGTTCGTAATAAAACTCCGTGTGCATACACAATCACACTAAAGAAGGGCCCATAACTTGTCAGTGTAAAAATGCATACACGGGATTTATTTAAACGAAAACAACGAATTATAGGAAAAGTACAAGTTTATTTAATTCACTATCTTACTATCATACTACTATCTCATGCAATCATATACTATCAAAAGACTTACAAAAGTAAATTAGTTTGATGCACAAGAAAAGCAACGGAGCAAAGCGTACGATCAGGAGAGAGGGGACGAACTAACTGAAAAGATAATCTAGTAAAACAAATAACTGTATTGACTGAGGCTAGTTACAAAACCAGCATCGAGCCTAAATTCAAATACTTCATTTTTTTATTTCTTTCATTTTTTTGTGGAGAAAAATTAAATGAATTGGGTTTGAGACAACATTTCAAATTTGTGACAATCTCTGACGGCTATGATGACGGTCAAAAAATATGAAAAAGTTGGTGTATTGTTTTTTAACGAAGGCCTACTAATTGGCACAGTTTTTGGCATAATTTTTCTTTTGCCCGGCTGAGTTTACGTGGAATGCCCCATACATATATAATTATGCACTAAGTTTTATCACAGTATCTTTTGATTTCGATATGGTATCCGTACAATCACAAGCATGATGTTTGGTGATTAGCATTTTTAAGAAGTCACTTTACTCGATATTATAAGTTTTTGTGTGTTTGTGTTTTTGGATATATGAACACTAACGTGTATACACTGTGCTGTATTTCCTTATTCTGAAATATAATATTAGTCCGTATAAATATAGTCTTGTATAAAAAAAAAAAATCACTTATCAGAAACGCTCACGAGAAAACAATGTTACAATGTAATGAGATATTTTCGAAAAACTTATGCATTATTAGTATGTAATAACCAAATTTTCTTTATTTAATCCATTTGTTCGAAAATCAACCAATGACATTTTTTAGAAAACTATTCCAAAAAAGAAAGTGTCACAAAAGAAAAAGTTTTCAAACACTTCAATGTCAGGATTTATCAGATATTGCAGGGTCGCGGGACGTCAAATACAAGAAATATCGTAAGACGATGTTTTCAAAATACCGAACATTTTGTTGAATTTTTGGTAGTCTCACAGCAACTTTCAAAAAACATTGCTTTGAATCTATCAGCATTTAAGTGTCGTAAAGAACAACGTTTAGAAGAGTTGGAAAAATTCACACGAAAAACATATGATTTGTATTACACCATGTATACATGGGTTAGAATGAATCCTACACTGCATAAGCTCTTACTACATGGCTGCACGATAGTTTTCGCTTCCTGTGCTCTAGTACTGTGAAGACGCTAAAAATCCTAATTACTGTGACACGAAATCTGTAATTATTTTGTAGTGATAAGAATATAGAATTTGTGTAAAGACTGTATAAATTCAAGATTTACTTGGATTAAAGAAAATATACCTATTACAAGGTTTCTATCTTACAAAACGAGGTATAAGAGCCAATATGGATCATTATACACTTTTAGTAGTCTTGTTTAATATCGTTCAAAACGAACCCATCCCTAAAAAATCTATGAATAAATTATCTCTTTATTTGCACAGTTATTGTCTGATGCATTACGTACGATAGCTTTTGTTGATATCACGCACCTTGTAAGAATGTCGTGATCAGCAAAAAGATTTATAGATCTTTTGATGATATTCCTTAAACTGGATAGTCATAAGCTATATCAGCATGTGTGTAATAAATTTGTTTACTGGATAAGCAATGATAAAATCCTTATAACTAGCTTCTAATTCGTACTCAGCGACCTAAAAGACAGCATAAGTACAGTTCGCATAGAATTTTAACGAAAAAAAGAAAAATTTTGTCCACCATTTTTCATCAGTAATTTCAAAATTCGTTTCAACTAATTTCTTATTCGTAATTAGCGATCTAGAAATTCCCGCAAAGCAATTTTTATCAAATTTAAAAGAAAAAAAGATTCAGTCGGCCATCTTAGATCAGCCATCTAAAATTTCTCAAAAATAACTGATTTTTGTTATCAACGATTTGAAAAACTAGTATATTACAGCTCTTATAAAATTTTGAAGAACAAATTAAGTCTGCCATCTTGGACCGGTCGTATTGAAATTCTGAAAAATAACATTTTTTTCGCAATTAGCGACCCAAAAAACTACATGATACTAAATTTAAAGATAATCGTGCATGTACTTTATTTTTTGGAGCCATTTCTGCTTTTTTAAAAAGTTATTTTCCATGTTAGTGCCAAAATTATAATTGTTTCTATCAATAAAATGTACTCAACCTTATTTTTCTATAATGTACAATCATCATATCAATAAAATAAAAAAAGAATCAAATTGAGGTCTGCTTTCTATCGCAAGATTAACGATTTTGAAACAAAAAACGAATAACCTCTCCATGTGCGGCGTTCGCCGCCACCGCGAGTGGCTTCGCGGGCGCTCTCTGTATTTACGTACGATGTGAAAAATATTTTTCGACATGGACTAAAAATTAATAAATAAATGATTCATTAATAATAACAGTTTTATTAGAAAGTGATTTTATAATCAACAATTAATAAATAATTAGCAAAAAGTATTGAAAGATACATCGAGGTATGAACTAAATTTTCATAAATATATTAAACATCAACAATATCAGTAAAGTCGCTACTATATGTCTTACTTATTTTTTGCCACTTAGCTGGTATCTTTAAATCTTTTTTTATGCTTTAAGAGGAGGTCAAAATTTGTTTTGTTCTTAAAGTGCTGCGAGGGACCGTCATTTTTAAGTTTATTTTCAAGCAATCAATAAAGATACTTTAGCAAACGTACACAGCAATCACGGTGGCAGCGGGCACCACGCATCGCCGTATTCATTATTTAAATTCTTTAATAAAATTTAAAAAAAAACATTTTTTATAGGTTATTTTTATTTATCATTATCTCATCTTGCGATCTAAATCATCGAAAAAATTTGCAAAATTGTATAAATATAAAACATGCCGGGTTTTTTGAACTTTTTCATTTTGAAAGATTATGGTAAAAATTAAAAAAAACTGAGATTACCATTGGAAAGCTAAGGAAAAAATACGGAAGTTCATATTTTTTAATAATTTTTGCATTAAAGTTTAGCACAGCGCAGTGAATAATAGCGAAGATTGGAACCATTGTATAGTAGTTCTCATGTACAGGCAGTACACTAGTATCAGAATGCACTACAGCCGTGTGCGGTCCGTAAAAAATTACGCAAAATACAATTGACCGTGAGAAAATAATGGCTTTTTTAAAATCTCAGTGTCTTATGACCTTTGACCAGATCATAAAAAAAGACTGTGCTCAGTTAATAGGAGATTTAAAATAGCGGTGATTTGAAAAGGTATGCTGGGAATAGCTGGGTAAAGATTTGGAAAGATAATTTATGTCACAGGATATGAGTATGGTAAGTAAGTCAATGTTTACAAAGTTGTGACACTCGAGTAAAATACGTGTCAGAAATTTCGTGATGGCACTCATCGGAAAATCAATGGTAGAGGGAGAACGTTTTGGATGGTTGCATACTGCACTTTGATTGACAAATGCTTAAGTTTTGAAGAAAAGCAGCACTTTTTATAAAAGTTGTTATTAAGTAATCTTATTGACATCGAAATCGTATCGAATACTTCTGAAAATGTCTATGAAGCAACTTTAATACATTCTATAAAATATGTAAGTTTTTTTCAAAGGGCATACAATACTTTTTACATATTAAGTCCTATAGAGATGAAATTCATAAATATGATTAATTAGACTATCGGAAGTCGGTATTGATTTTTTAAATATTTTTTACTGACTGATTTTTCGATTTATAAAGTGATGAATTGGGATATTTTAGCAAGGACTATTATGGAAATCTGTATTTGCCTGTACTAATTTTCAAAAAAAATAAATTTAAAGAAGTACTACATAAAGAAAAAAACAACCAAAGGAAGCGTATGCGATTCTAAATAAAAAAGCCACGTGCCAAGAGATGTATTTTCCAAGGTTAATTGTAGAAAGTATTGTACTCGTCGTATTTACTTGAAATTTTGTGCACACACTCTCAAGTTGTTACTGAAATATATTATATTGAACATATGAGAATTTTTGGCGATTTCGAACAGACATTCCTCGTTCAGAGCGTCTGAGTAAAGCTTATAATTTTTATCCAAATAAACTGTAAAACCTTTGATTCTTTATTAAAAGTATGAGAGGACAGATGTTTTAACGAGTAATCTTAAGTTTTCCAAACAGGTTACACTTGTATCTTTTCGTGTAATAGCAAGTTTTACACAGTTTTATGGATTGGAAACTCAATTGACTAGCGATTGAGGTATGAGCTTCCTCAATATCAGTTCAAAAAACCTTCTTCGCTCCAAATTTATATTCTATTGCAGTAACAGATTACTCACGTAGCAAAATCGATGTATTTTGCAATTGAGATTGTCATACATTGTAGGACTAAAAAACCATGCGTCATACTTCAGAAGTGTACTAATTACTGTAACCGGTCAAAATATGTACAGAATCGTGGAACGAGCAATAAAATAATTCATATCATTCATTGAAAGAAAAATAGTTTTTACACAAATTAAAATAATGATCTGTTAATTAGGCGGCGAAATCCCACTAGTATAATATGTACTAGTAGGGGGGCGTTTTAACGGTCAGACGTAAGTTACAATGAGTCTGCGTTAAAGTGAGACTTGGTCATCGAAAAAAGATTTAAAAAAGGAAAGGTAGTGATTAATAGCATGTAGCATATAAGAAGAAAGACCAGGAAGTGTTATCATGTATAGGAGTGCGCTGGTTTGGAAGTAATGAAGAAAAGCGAGAAGACGTTGCATGAGAAGTTAGATAGAGCAGATAAGTTATGACGTGTGATGAGCGGGAGAATGACAAAGAGTCAATTGCGGAAGAGAAAAGTAATGAATGCACGAAGGAAGTAAGTGAACATAAAAAGGATGACAGACCGAAGGGAGTAATAAATAAATGAAGGGGGCATGTGAGCTGTAGGCAGAGAGATTAGGAAAGTACTTAAGAGCAAGAAAAACCAGTAAGGAGAGAGCAGTTTCCGCAGATGACAGGAAAGGAGGAGGAGGTGGAAGCTGGCGGCAGGCATGAAAAGGAGGCTTTGTTGGAGTCTGAATACAAAGATTCTGTTTACGAGACTGAGAGATAAAGAAACACAAACCGAAAAAAAAGCGTTTTAAGAGCAGGGTGGAGTTAAACAGTGTCACCGAGAAGGGCAGGCATGCGAATGGAGAACAGGACATGAGAAGGGACACATTAGTCACACAACAGGCATCAATGATAGTGGTTGCACCGGGACGACCGGAAGTGACAGTGAGTGCGACAACAGGTAGTGCACAGATTGCGATACAAGACACGGAAGGAGAGCAGAATGTGTAGAGAATATTCCAAGGCGTCAGCACCGGCATCAGAGCCTGCCATCTCGAGCTCCAGCGTACAGAAGTGACAGCATGGAAAAAAGCCTCAGTAATGTTGGGAAGTAAAATAGCCAATACAAGCAGCAAGCAGCACATGGCAACAGCGGCAGTAACGACAGAGGCTCGTAATAATTCATAGGAGGAGCAGCGAGAGGGGAACGTTGAGTCAACGAGCGAAAAACGTCAAGGTAGAGGTGAAGATACGTTAAGGTTAAAAAAAGGGACAGGGAAAACGTTATTCATAAAAATACAGGAAATAGAGGCTAGCTTACGAAAGGAGGTAGACGAAAAAACGCTCTGAGCACAGAGTTAAGAAAAATGAGGGAGGATCTCGTTAAAGCGAGCGAAATACATAATAGTTTACAGGGAGAAAAAAATGGTCTAAAAGAGCGAAGAAATAAAGATACAGCGATTGCAAACAAACTAAGAATAGATGTAGAACTTTTAAAAAATAAGGTGAGTAATGAGAAAAAATGAAAAAGTAAACAACATGCAAAGGAAACAAGGGGGGAAAGAGACGAAAGGTTAGAGCAACGCTTAGCAAAAACGAACTGGACGTCGCTGCACATGAGTATTGGGACTAATGAAAACGATGAATAGATTTGAAGCGTACATCAAAGAAAAAATTAGCCGGACTCAAAGCGCAAGGGAACTAAAGTATGAGTTGTTAGAAAGAAGAAAGAGAACAAACAATATAATTAAGGGAATATCTACAGTAGGGAGATGAAAAGAAAGTAAAATAAAAGAGATGCTGTGGGATGGACTAAAAGTTACATCCAAAATTAAAAGCATTAGAGCTGTTGCGGGAGAATCAATTATAAAGATAGAATCAATAAAAAATAAAACGATAGTGACGAAAAATAAAAAAATACTAAAGTGAATCGATGTATGGCTGGATGATGATGATTATACAGAAAGAGAGAAACAAATGACAGAATATACTAAAAATGTTGCTAAGGAGGAGAGTAGTAAAGGGCATGAGTTAAAAATAGGATACTTAAAGTTGAGAATTCAGGGTATATGGGGCGAATGAAGTGAAGAAAAAGGACAGTTCAAGCAAAAAAAACAAAAGATTTCAGTTATTTTGCGAATATAAGTAATAAAAAAACTTAAAATAATTTGCATGAGACGGTCAAAATTTTAAAAAGAGCAAAGTCGTATTTAAAAAGAGAAATAAAGACTAAAAATAATTACATGGAATGTATCAGGTATAAAAAACGTTTATGGCGTTGAAAATTACTTGAATAAATTTTTTTTTAAATACTTTGAGAAATATAGGTAAAGAAGCGCAAAGAGAGTGAATAGAGGAATGTACTAGACAAAAGCTATGGTTGTATCTGGAAAGCTATAACTAAAGATGAAAAAATGGAAGAGCTAAAGTAGTGGTTCTTATAGGAATAGAAAGATCTGTTGTGGATAGGGTTGATGAATGGGATTATAGTTTAACTAAAAAATGATAACTGAAAAATAATCAACAAATTTATGTAAATGGGGTGTACAATAATACCAACGTTAATTTTATGTTTAAAACTGCAGAAACTAGTAGATGATTCAATGCTAAAAGGGAAAATGGTCCTAATATCTGGTGATTATAATGCGAGAATCAGGGAATGGCAAATCAATGACAAATGATAAATGGGGGAAAGAGAAATGAGCAGAAACTCTTCAGATAAAACGGTGAATTAGAAGAATAAAAAGCTGTTAAAATTCTGCGAATAGTTAGGCTTAAGTGTTTAGAATAAAGCGACAAAAAAGTATTGGAATGGAATTAACACCTAGTAGGCGATAACAGCTACTCAGTTATTAAGATTTTTGACTGTTTATTCAATATTTTACGTTATAATAATAGCTGCAACAACGATCTAAATTTGTATCGCCGTGGAATCAATTGATTACTTTTAGTATAAGATCAATATTAATCCTCGACAATACAAATTTGGATCACTGGTCGCATTTAGGCTAAAGAGCGAGCAAGGTCGTATTGTGAACTAGTTGAAAGTCACTCTGAGAAAGGAATCAGATCCCTAGTAGAGACAACGGTGGTAGGGAAAAAAATGAGGGAGAACAGAAAACGTAAATTAGGGATATGAGAGACAACAGAATTACGGTAAAGTGGGTAGAGAATTGATGCACCGATTACAATAAAGCTCAAAATGAATAAAAAAAACAGTCGGGGGGTGGACAGTACAATAAGATAAAGAGGTTAAAATACAAAAAATAACACGAGTAGACGGTACTTAAAAAGTGAGCAGGTTCCAATCAGGAAAATGATAAAAAGGTTTCAATGGTAAAACGAAGGATACTAACAGAAACTAGGAAAAGATGGTACGAAAAAAAGGGATAAAAAGTGAAAAAGATTAGAAGACAGTAACAAAAGGACTAAGTTTGGAAAAGCTATTGGATAATTCAGACCAAAGAAAAAGAAGAGCGAAAACATTAGTATACACAACTAGCAAGGGCATTTAAAAAATCTTTTAGGTCCTAAGATCATGCAGCACAAGAGTAAGTACAAGAAAAGTTCAAAAGCAAAAGCGAGGCAAAGGCTGAGGTAAGGCTAGAAGAGGATAATGACTTGAATAAGAGGTTGAATTCAAAGATTACGGGCGATAAAGTTCTGTGAATGCTAAAGACAATGAGGAATAATAATTCGGCAGGAGAAGACGGGGTACCCGCGAAAGTTCGTCAAAGAACTGACAGCGTATTAGATTAGTAAACTAGCAGGAATTCTAAACAAAGTATTTAGTAAATCAGTGCTTACAAAGGGATATAAGGTGGCACGAATACACCCAATGCATAAAAAAGCAGACGTAAGAGATGTTAAAAATAAGGAGAGCGTGTCTTTACTAGACGTAGGTTACAAGATGCTTACGAAAATATTGGCGAACAAGCTGAGAAAGCACCTAGCATCAGGAAAAACATTGAAAGGGAGCGTAACAGGCTTCTCATAGAAAGAAAGTACTAGGGGAACATATTAACAGTAAACAGCTTACCAAAAAATATGTTGATAAACAAAAGGTAAAAAATTTACGTATGCTTTATAGATTTTAAAAAGCCATCTGATAAAGCAAGCAGGGAAACGTCAATAGAAAGAATCAAAGAGATATGTTTCAAGAGGAAGTTTAAAGAGTTATAAAAAAATATGTGGACACACAGAAAAAAAATAGCGGAAGAGGAAGCCACAAAAAAATTTTAAACAGACAGGAGTTGAACAGGGTTGATCCTCAAGCCCAAGTGTGTTTAGTATTTACTTAGAAGATCTAGAAAAAGAATGGAAAAGATAAAACGAGAGAAATATAGTCCAAAAAAGTGCAAAAATTTTTTATCTAAAGTTTTCGGGCAATGTAGCAGCAGTATCAGACACGAAAGTTAGGCTATAAAATATGCTCAAAAACAGAGAGCAATTGCGACAAAAACAAATTACGTATGAATACTAAAAAACAGAAATTAAAGTGTGTAGAAAGGAGGCAGAGTCATGAAAGGAGAACAAGAGTACTTTAAAAATTAAAACTTGGAGTAGAAGGTAATATAAGTACCCAGGTTAAGGAAGGATATCTAACAAGGTTAAGGAAGCGGTAAATACGGTGTGGGGGTTTCATAAGAAAGCCAACATAGTAAGCTTAGGCAGAAAGCTGTAGTCAATAATTACGATGGTCAAACCAAAGTTTCTCTCTGATGTAGAAATTTAGAACCAGAAAAATTAGTAATAAGTTAAAAAAATACGGAGAACAGTTATTCAAATACGTTAGGGAGTAAGCGAAAATACGCTATTCAAGAGATAGAGGATACAGTCTAACAGAAAAAGCTAAGAATAGAAACTATAACAAAGGCAGAAAAAGATTTATAACATATACCAGAAATAAGATAAAAAATATGACCGTAAAATCGTTTAAAAGAGCCTTGATAATAGAAAATCGATAAAGTATCTTAAAGCAGTAGAAACGGCATTTAAAGGGGTGGGAGATATCAACTACTGCTACTAAAGCTACTACTACCACTACTACTGCTACTACTAATACTACTAATTTTACAGCTGCTATTGTGCATACCGATACTTTCGCTGTTTGTACTTTTCTGCTATAACGTCTACTACTTCTACTACTGCTTCCTTTGCTACTTCATTTACTGTGCCTACCACAACTGCTGTTACTACTGCGACCGCTGCTGCTACTGCTTCTGCTACTACTGCTATTCCTACAACTATTATTGCTTAAGCTTCTACCACTACTACTACTCCTACAACTGACTCTACTGCTTCTACTACTGCGATCGTTACTACTGATATGTCTGCCTCCACTGCTACCACTGCTACAATTGTTCCTACTGCTCTTACCACTTTTGCTACCACTTCTGCTACCACTGCGTTAATTGGTAGATTTGCTAGTACTACCTCTAGGGCTAATGCTGCTACTCCCGCTTCAACTGCTTATACTGATGATACTGCTAATGCTACTTTTACTGCTACTTCTGCTGTTAATGCGTTTACTGCAAGTAAAATACATAAATTCACGCAAGGACCTACAGAAAGGACAAAAAATCTAGCTGGGACCTCATTTTTTTGACTTTCCAGACAGAAAAAAGTGGAAAATACTTCAGGGTGTTGCTTAAAAAGATTCTATGCGGCCCTACGGAACGATTCAAAGTTCACGTTGGAGCGGTGTTTTAAAAACTCCAAAAAATGATAACACACTTAAACCTCCGTCATTAATTCAAAAACGCATTAAATTAGACAATTTTTTGTTCATTACGTAAATTTCTTCTCGTTTATAATCTTTTTGAAATTAGTAAGCTGCCTTTTACACAGATAAAGTTATCTACTAAACACTAAATAGCCGATTATTTAAACGTTGCAATTTCTCAAATAACTCATTTATTAAAAAAAATAATAATTTTTACTGTCAAAAGACGGAACAAACTATATTTTTAACCATACTGCTGGTGCCGCTAACTTTTTAAAGCTAAGATGTAATGTTATTACTGAAAAACGGTTATTTTTACATGAGAAACTTTTTTTCGCTCTTTTGCAGCCAATTAATATAGTTTATTAATATTATAGGGTAAAACCATTGCGTGCACGTGAATATTGAGCTCAACATCTTTGATTAAACTACTTGTGAAGCCTAAAAACTCGTACTTTATTCGAATGGACCTTAAAGTCTATAAAAAAAAAATTAGCGTTTTTCGTAGCTAATTCTTATCGACAATTATTTTCTGGTTACATCGAAAATTTTTAAGAAAATGAGCTTTTACATGGCTTAATTATTTCATTTTCATCTGTAGAGCGTGATTCTGTCTGCGGTCTATCCGTTTTAACACTCGAGGAAGAGTTACGTCGTCCATAACGAAGGTGCTAAAATCAGCGAAACTCGCCTAAAGACTCACCTTTACACTTTCGATAGCAACATCATTTTGGAAGAAGTTACGATGTCGGCTCGAATACTGAATAAAAATGTTTAACTAAAGCTTTAATTTAAGCATCAAGTGAGTTAAAAAAACTAACCAGAGCCAAAGTTACAGACAATTCAAGTTGACGTTAAAATTTTAAAAAACGATAAAAATGAAACGTTTTTACTGCTAGTTTAAGTTACTCGTAATTTTTTACCTAGGCATCGTTTAAAACTCTTCATAAGCTGAAAGTAAATCTTTTCACAAGTGTTTTCAAATACCGTTTAAGTGAACACTTTAACCCTCCGCTGAGCCGTCACGTAGTGAAAAATTATTATGGAATAAAATTTGGTCAAAATCGAAGCGTCACAATTTTATGTAAAGCTCAATTTACGATTAAGACATAACAATTGCTCTTCAAGTGTTCACGAGCGCTTAAAAAGACCTTTAATTTAGGCTCTTGTTAAATAAAAATCTTTTTGAGAAGGATAGATACGAATGTTCCAAGCCAATGTTTAAACCTGACGGAAAATCTTACTTTCATAACACTTTCCGTAATTTTTCAACATTAGCTTGAAACCCTCTTATCGTTCATTCTCAAAAACGATTTTTACTCAACAAAAGCCTAAATTGAAGGTATTTCCAAGTGCTATCGAACACTTAAAGAGCCAATGTTATGTTTAAATCGGAAATTGAGCTTTACGCAAGATAGCGACCCTACGATTTTTACCAAATTTTATTCTATTAGAATTTTTTACTATCGGTCGGTTCAGGTTGGAGTTAGAGCATTCACTCAAGCGGCTTTAAAAGACGCTTCCAAAAAGTCTTACTTTTAGCGTTGGACGAGTTCAAAACAATGCTTAGGTAAAAAGTTACAGGCAACATTAATTTGCAGTAAGAACGATTTTATTTTATCGTTTTTTAAAATTTTTCAACATGAACTTGAATCGTCCGTAACATTGGCTCTGGTTAGTTTTTTAGACTCGATCAGAGCTTCAATTAAAGCTTTTTTGAAACACTATTATTCAGTATTTCTAGTATACGCAGTAACTGCATCTAAAATAGAGATGCTATCGAAAGTGTGAAGGTGAGTCTTTAGGCAAATTTCGTTGATTTTAGCACCTTCGTTCTGGAGATTGGAAATAATTAAGCTTCGTTCGAGCTCATCTTCTTAAAAATCAGCGATGAAACCAGAAAATAATTGTCGTTAAAAATCAGCTACCAAAAACGCTAATTTTTTTTGTAGATTTTAACGTCCATTTAAATAAAATAGATGTTTCTAGGCCTTACGAGTAGGTCAATCAAAGCTGATCAGCTCTATGTTCACCTGCACTCAATAGTTTTACCCCATAATATTATTTAATCATTTTAATTGGCTCCAAAAGTGCCAAAAAAAAGTCTCTTATGTGAAAAATACCCGTGTTTTGGTAGTAACGTTACATCTCAGCGTTAAAAAGTTGGCGGCTCCAGTGGTATAGTTAAAAAATATACTTCAATCCGCTAATGCAGCTAATAAAGCTTCTACAGCATTTACTACTATGACATCTCCGACTGCTACTACTGCTTCTTCTGGTACTGCTGCTTAAAATGCTACTACTTCGACTCATGCTACTACTGATGCTGCCACTGTTATTGCTACTACTGCTACTACTGCTATCACTGGTTCAACCCCTACTACTGTTACTACTGCTGCGGCTGCTGCGACTGCTTCTACTGACACTACAACCACTACTGCTTCTACGGCTTCTACTGCTAATTTTGCTCCTGCTGCTGCTATTACTGCTACTGCTTCTACTGCTCTTACTGCTTTAACTTCTCTTTTTGATTTTACCGCTGCTACTGCTACTCTGCTAAATGCTGCTATTACTTTTACCAACACTGTTCTCGCTAAACTTGCTGCTTCTACTGCAACTACTACTACAACTGCTAAAACTCTTGCAATTCCTGCTACCTATACTGCAACTGCTACCACTGATAATACTTTTGCTTATACAGCTACTTGTGCAACTACTTTCTCTGATGCTATACTTGTTTATGCTGCTATTATAGCTACTATTCCTACTACTGCTAGTCTAGCGTATTTTGCCTCTACTGTTACACAAGTTCCTACTTTTACTACAACTGCTTTTACTGTTATTATAAAATCTTTTCTCGCCCTTCATTTAGTCTGAATTATACATTGTGTAACGTCGATCTCCTGGGGCAAATAGCTTTGAAATAGAAACACTTCATTGTATGCGACGTTTCGTCGACTGGTGTGCCGACCTCTTTACTCAAGTCACCTTACGTATAAGTCGAAATCTCGATACATGCAATAAATTTCTTCAGTGTTTAATAATAAGCGTAAAGAGGTCGGCAAACTATTCGACAAAACTTTGCATAAAACGAAGTGTTGTTATTTCAAAGATATTTTCCCCAGAAGATCGACGTAAGACAATGTATAATTAATGCTTTTATTTCTATAACTGCAACTATTGCTGCTTCTGCTAGAACTGCTACTTCGGCTACTACTGCTATAATTGTCAATGCCGCTAATACTGGTGCTTTTTTTAAAGAAGCTACTACTGCTCCTACTGCTACTGTTACAACTGATAAAACTAATAATGCTGCTGCTATTAGTACTTCTACTACTACTACTACTTTCGCAACTTCTGCTTCTGAATTCACTACTGCTAATGTTAATGGTGCTTATACTGTCTTATTATGGCGACTACTGCTACTAATGCTAAGTTTAATACTACTGCTGCCACTGCTATTGCTTTACTACTGCAACTATTGCTACATTTGCATTTACTGCTAGGACAAGTACGCCTTGCTATTACTGCTTCTACAGCTACTGATGCGTTTTCTGTCGCAACTGCTACTATTTATTTTACAGCTACTGCGACTACTGCTGCTCCGGCTGCTGATACTAATATAACTGTTGGTGCAGTATTTTTTGCTACTTCTGCATCTACTTCTACTATTGCTTCTACTGCTACGACTGCTACAAGTGCTATAACTGCGTCTTATGCAACTGCTGCTACTACCACTTTACTTCTACTACGGCAACTACTGCTACACCTGCTCCTCTTGCTTCTACCGCTACAAAGGGTACTTCTTTTACTCCCACTGATATTACTGCTAATACTGCTGCAACTGATACTGCTTTTCTTACTACAAGCAGAGGAGTCTGTCGCGGAGGAGTCTGTCGCGGCGTACAGGGATGCGAAAGAGAAATTGGCGAGGGCCATCAAGGTGAGCAAACGTAGATGTTGGCGCAAGCTTATAGCCGACATCGACAGGGACACGTGGGGTCTTGGAGACGTGATCGCGCTAAGAAGACTGCGCGGTTCCGATCCGGTGGGACCGATGGAGACTTTGTTCATGGAGGAGGTGATCAATGCCCTCTTTCCAGAACACCCTGAGGAGAGGCGCCAGGCCATTCCGGCCGGTGAGGTGCCACTCTTTAACCTCGATGAAATAAGGAGGCTTGCTTCGGGCCTGCCGGGTCGCAAGGCCCCCGGTCCAGATAGGGTACCGTCCGAGGTCCTTAAGGTGGTGGCTGAGGAGCGATCACACGTTCTGCTGGACATGTTTAACGCGTGCCTGCGCGTTGGCGTGTTCAGTAGGCGTTGGAAGATCTAAAGGCTCGTCCTATTGGACAAGGGCAAACAACCCCCCCTGGGCCCGTCGTCATTCCAGCCGCTTTGTATGCTGGACAACACGGGAAAAATGTTGGAAAAGTTGAACCAAGGTCATATAAGGGGCGCCAGCACCCTTTTGGACAACCAGTACAGGATTCGCGAGGGTCGTTTGACGGTGATGGCAGTGCCCAAGGTTCTTTAGGCTGTTAAATGGGCCTGGCAGCCCTCTCATAAGACGAGGAGTGCCGTGGTCCTGGTGACGCTTGACGTGAGGAACGCCTTCAACTCAGCCAGATGGTCGGACATAAGGGAGGCGTTGAGGAGCCAGAATGTACCGGAC
>JAPYYV010002849.1:0-55078 GCA_030522625.1 Copidosoma aretas
AGTAATGAAGGGTACAACAAATTACACTCATTCTACAACTTAGCCATAATTTAAACTTGTGTTATCCCAATAAAACTGTTGTTTTAGGATAAGGTAGACTATTAATAGCCGCCATATTGGTCCGCCATTATGAATTTTTAAAAAAGGCCAAGTGACATTTCAAACTGCAAGAAATAAGCTACATTTTACGTCCAAGAGTTTCTCAGAAATCTTCAACCAATTATGGGCAGGTGATGGTGTTCGGTTGAGGTGGATCGTCCCAAATATATTGTCCATTATGGACCTTCCTCTCCTGAATCCTGCCTGCCCTTCTGGTAAAACCTTTTTTTAATTTAATTATAATTTTCACCCCCCTCTTAGAATTTGAATATAGGCTTTGTGTGCATTTGTTAATGAAAAAATACTTCTGTAATTTTTAGGGTCGCTGCTCTCCCTCCTTTGAATAATGAGACAATCACGTCAGTCTTCCAGTCCTCTGGTATGTCCCCTCCCTTCCAAATTTTTAACTTAATTTCCTCTTGTTTAACTATGGATATCTCCCCCGCATGAATACAAGCCTCACTTGGTATTCCGTTGATACGGGCTGCCTTCTTTTTTTTAGTTTCCCTGTAGCCGACCTAATTTCTTCCTTGCTTAGCTCCCCGGCGTCTGATTTCTCTACACATACCACTTGGCTTTAGCTTACTTTTTTCGTTACCTCACCTTCTAATAAAACTCTGAAATCTTCTTTCCAAACTGCCGAACTTATATTATTTTCTGTTTCCTTTTTTTCCTGTATTTATTCAAAAATTTCCAAACCTCACTTTCGTTTTTTATACTTCTCAGTATTTCTGCCTTCTCTACGTTCAACATTTTCTCTTTATCTATACATAGTGCTTTTCATTCCTTTCTTTCTTTTATGTACTTACTTTTTAAAACTTTAACCTTTTCTCAAGACCCTTAAATCTGACTTCACCTGCCTTTTTTCTTATAGCATGTGCGATTTCCCCATGGTCTCTATCCCATAATTTTTTATTTTTCATTTTCACTTCTTTTTTAACCAATGATTCGACAACACTCATTTTTTAATTTTCCCAGAGATCCTCCACCGTGTCACCGTTAACCGCAAATCTACCCTTTTCTTCTGTTTTACTTCTATATAGTATTATATTTTCTTCCGTCCAAAAATACACCGACTTTGTCTTGACCATATTGTGTTCTGTCCTCTTGTCATTGATCTCAGTCTCAGCATCCAATTTTACCTTAAGCGGTGAATGATCTAAATCAATTCTATAATTAACCCAAAATCTATTTACGTTATCCACACTTTCAATGTTTGCAAAAATATAGTCAATGACCGAGTGGCCCCTTATTCCGTCATACGTAAACTCCCCGCATTAATCCCCTTTCCAGTTTGCATTAAGAACATATCAGCCTTTGTTATTAATTAACTGAGCAATCTTATGAAGAGGTCATTGCCAACTGGTTCCCAAAGACACATTTTTACTCCTAACTCGGTTAATTTTCTTCCGAATTTTACAAAAAATGACTATCATAAAGTCAATCCCAATTAAAACAATCACTTCAATTTTCAGGAAGCCTAGCTTTACCGTTTTGAAGATTCATGGACTAAAAGTTACTGCATCATGTTATCTGTATATCTGTACAGTGGTACAGGTTCAAACAAATGTCCGTGTTATCTAAAAGTTTTCGTATTCGTAATAATTTTTTCCGTTATTCTTTGTGTGTGCATCAGACTTAATAATTATCGTCTTGTTTTGTATAAGAATACTTGTATTGGAAGGATGTAAACCAAAAACTAATTTTTGATGTCAACTGTACCACGACAACCTCCTTAAGCCAGCTACATTCCATAACAACATAGACCTTTCGTTAAATTTTCACTCCCTTCTTTCCCACCCCCATTTTCAGTTTAATCGAAAACCATCCCTGAGTCCTCCCTATCATTTTTTAGGCCTACATTTTTACTATCTTTCTTGCCCCTGCCCACCTTGTCTTTTCCGATACCTTGTCATCTCTCAACGCATCGTCGTTAACCCATGTTTCTACTTCTTTCCATTTTTTCCACATCATTTTCTTGTTATATTGAACCTTTATCATATATCGTGACAGTAACGCTCTGGAGCTCATTGTTTTGGGAGTGTTGAAAAAAATAACTTAACCGGTATAAATATACATACAGATTTTTTAGAAAATATAAACGTGATATAAATCATAAGTTATGGTTGTACTTTCAATAAAATAATTGTAATAAAGTATTTTACATGTTTTTTCATGTTTCATCTTGTGCTACTATTTACACGCATTAAAATCAGAATAAAAAACTGACAAATATATTGATATGTAGAAAAAGTTTTTTAGATTACATTTTCATTCCACGTTGAATAAAACAAAATAAAGTAACCATAAAGTTTTCTGTAAGATGGTTGGTTAAAAAAAGTCTATGCATTATTTTTTTCCTACGTATAGGTACAAAAAATTGATTTCAAAGTAATCAATTTTAGATAAATTGAGTATGAAAATTAAGTATGAAAAACTGACTAGGATATTTAGATTGAGTTAAAATATTTTTTTGTAAGGTTAGTGTGACATACTATGTTAGTTTGAACTACGCAAAATGACTATAACAATGTTTAAAAGATTATTAGTGAAGAAATACCATAAACATTCATTTTTTATTACTTTTAAATAGCGAATCGCCGAATTTTATGACTTTAACATTTTTCTTAGATCATGTTAGACCTTGATCGACAAAGTCGTATGGTCGCGGTCAAGCCCATTGTTTAAAAGTATTTAAGTTGGTAGAAAAAGTAGGAAGAAGTGTTGTTGCCGAGATTTGCGATAGTAAGAGTCCAATACATGATAATTTACTGCAGCACCGATCTTTTACCGATGAAAGCCTGGTACATTCATATGAGTTTATAAAATTTCCTTTTCGGTATAGATTTGGAATAAATACATGTATTATTTGCTTTATATAAATGAATTGCTCATTATGATACTCGTAAGCTTTTGCTACTCTCTTTGCTCTTACTGCTATGAGGATGATTAATGTGCTAGCTCTACCGCTAAGGGGGCAGCAAAATCTGACCAATCGACGGCAATCCTCTTCACGATATAATGAACGTGATTGGTTGAAACTACTTGTCCTGATGCCCCCTTATTTGCCCATTTCAATTCAATTAACAATTTTCCACAAACAGGAAGCATCTAAATCATTTGTAGCGCATGCTACTATATAAATTGTATTTAAACACAATAAAAATCTACTCTTTTTTCAACAGCATACTGTAAACAGTTCAAAAGGTTATAGAGATCTTTCAATTTGCGCGCCATGCCGCCATGTTATTGAGGGTACGATGTTATCTATGTATAGTGGGTCAAAGTTATGGACGCTATTTTGTAGTGGAGTGTCGCAACTGTATAAACTGTGGTTGTACATACCTTCATGATAAATAATCCGCGGCAGCCGAACTTGCACGGGGCGGACCGGCCGGCTACTTTCACGCCCTTTCGGCGCGCGGCGGGCCTTGGCTCCAACATCAAACTCTTAAATAGAATGCAATAATTGCCTTTGAATCGGAGACTTTTTTTTAATCATTAAGCTACTCTTAAATTAAATATAAAATTTTTTTTACGTATTCTTGAACCTCCAAAATACACTAATGACATTGAAAAATGATAATAGCTGAGGAGCAAGAAAATAAACTTAAAAGAACACTTAACTAAAAATGTGATCCAAAAACAACACATTTAGACAAAAAAAAATTTCCTGTGCAATAATAGTGACATACATTATCCTACAAATTTAAGATCGCTGAAAATGAATCTGGTATCAGAACTGCTTCATTATGTTCCAATTTTTTTCTAACATCAAATAAATATTACCAATGAACAAAAAATTAATTAATCTAATTAATTTCTCGGGCTTTGTTTCGTTGGAATAAAAAAAAATAATATTTTTGGATATAAGTATGTTTAAACATTAGACAAGGCATCATTTAAATAACCTTGAAAAAATATTTTTGGGGTATCAAAACATCTTTGAATGAGAATATCTTATAAAAGTTTTAAATAATATGGACTAAAAGGCTAACTTTGTATTTACACATAGAACAGTGGCATACATTATCTGACAAAATAAAGTTAGTGGTGTCAAAATCTGGTAGACGAATTGCTCCATTAAATTCCAGTTTTTTCCTAACCTGAAAATTTTATCAGAAACCAGTAAAAAATTGATAAATTTATTTAAATTTAACAGGATAAGAAGCAGATTTTCTTAAATTTAGGATAGTACCGCAAAACTGGTTCAAAGTTTCTTCCGCCTCGAAGTACATACGATCCGCCGCTAGGTGATTGCCTATCTGCAAGCGTTTTAGTCACATCTGGTATATAAACGCGGCCTTTCAGCCACTCAACAAATAAATATTTTATGATGTTATCAATTTTACTTAATTTTCCGCTTGTAGTATCAAATTTGACTAAATTCATCAGTTTTTTTGCTTGTTTCCGGACCTATTTTGAGGTTAGGAAGAGATTGGATTGTGATGGAGCAATTTATTTGCCAAATTTTGACTCTATAACCTTTAATTTATCGGATAATGTATGTCGCTGTTCTATTTGTCAATACAAAGTTGGAGTTATAGTCCATATTACTTAAAACGCTTAAAAAATAATCTTATTTAAAGGTATTTTGATGCTTCAAACACATTTTTGTAAGGTTATTGAAGTATGACTTTAATGTTCGCAACGTGGTGTGCAACGAAAATGGAAAATTTTTTTTTTCTTTTAGTTTTGAATATTGTAAACGATTTTACATGGCACAAAAACCATAAACAGAAATTTATGTGCTACTAGTGATAGCGGTTGAGGAGATATAAAGGTTTTTGTGTAAAAACGGTTTAAATGACAAAATACACATTGACAAAGCTCTGGGCCACTGATAACAGCTCAAAAATAGTATCAGGCTATTACCCACGTTGATACGCCTGATCGCTATTGAGTGGCCAGAAACATAACCTCGATTCTTTATTACGTCAAAACACTTGAAAATGACGTTTTACGTCATAACGAATTGAGGTCATATTTGCGGCCGCTCAAAAGCCATCAGGCTAATAATTATCAACGGGGAAAATAGCCTGATACTATTTTTTAAGCCGTTATCAGTGGCTCAGAGCGAGCGAGAAATCGTTGCATGCAGAACTCTTGCTAGGTAGGAGCGGTAAATGTAGCATAAAATCCTACCTTATTAATTCCGGCCAATGAATTTTTTTACATCTTATTGGCAATAGTGTAACGGTATTTTTAATATTTTTTGTGTGATAGTTTGCGTGGGTATGGTAAATGTATGTACAAAAACGTACTATTTAGTCATTTCCAAGTGTTTTTGACGTCATAACGAATCGAGGTTATGTTTCTGGCCGCTTAAAAGCAATCAGGCTAATAGGTATCAACGTGGGGGATAGCCTGATATTATTTTTAAGTCGTTATCCGTGGCCCAGAGCTTTTTCAATGTGTATTTTGTCATTTACATCGTTTTTACACTAAAACCCTTGTATCTCCTCAACCGTTATCACTAGTGGCACATACATTTCTGGGTATGGTTTTTGTGCCATGTAAAATCGTTTACAATATTTAAAACTGAAATTAAAAAAAAAAAAAAAAAAAAACTCTTTTTGTTGCACGCAACGTTGCGAACTTCAAAGTCATATTGTTGTGATAGCTTGTCTAATCTATTAACATTATTATATCTAAAAATGTTATCGTCATCTTATTCTAACGCTTTGCTTTAACTCAGGCAATCGGATAGATAAATTAGTTTTTTGCATTTTTTCAATATTTTATTAAAAAATTTAGGATGTAATGAAGCAATTATGATACCAGATTGAAGTTCAGCGACCTGGAATCCATAGGATTATGTATGCCACTATTATTGCACAGAAAATTTTTTTTTTGTTAGACTGATAATCGGCATATAATTCTATGAAAGTTGTTAGGTAGGTTAAAATAAAATAGTACGACCATATTTTTTACGAAAGTTCGTGGTGTTACAGTTGTTCAATAATTTTTGCCTTAAAAATTAATTTGATAATCTGTTTAAAAAGTCATTGCGAGCACTTAAGGAGGTTCTTTACCGACAACTATGTCAATGAACTAGCCACGATGTTTAACTCTCTGGTATCAAAAGTAAAATCAATGAATCATCTTATTAAAGTTTAGGCATATCCCACAAGTGATCCAATTGCCTTCAGAATTAACAAAACGTTAAACAATATTATTGTTTATCCAGAAAAAATTATAACCTAAAATTGACGACTTTCATCAACAAATTTTTGATACAAATTTCCTAAAACCTAATGTCATAAAGAAAAATTGATTTTAACTTCACCGAAGCCTGTGTGATTAGTCAAGACTGGTCAAGAGCGGGTTAATTTGGAAATAATTTTTTTGTAATGAAAAGGCAGCGATTTTAAACTGAAGATTAAATAATAAATACAATTAGGAAACAAATCGTTACGAATAATCTAATCATTCGATTTTTTTCCCATAAAAATATTGAAAATAATTATGTTTGATTAAATTTGAAGGGTTGGCCCGCGAAGCGCGCAGAAGACGGAGTGCCCTAGTTATTTTAAATTCAGTGTTATTCCATCGGGTCTTGAGAATACGTAAATAAATTTTCAGACCTTGATGTTAAGTAGAAAAATTCCAGAATCAAGTTTACAATAATGCATCACACCACGTGAAACAACAAGTTAATATAAGCCGACGTTCCCCATACAGTGTAAACGCTAATTGGTAAATTTCGACGTTAGAATTGGTAAATTTTTCTGTTACACATTTCAAAAGACTGAACCTTTAAAATTAATTTTTCTAAATTTTTAAAACCACAAATTTACAATTTTCAAAGTGTTACTCGGTCTCGCATCCTTTGTAAATGAGTAAGTAGGTCTAATAATTTACAAATTTGAAAAATGTAAATTTAGAAAAATGCAAATTGTAAAGTTTTATTTGAGAGAATTACTAATTTCAAACCAGCAAAACGGTTGGGATAAAAGTTTTCAATTCTGAAAAGAATAGTTATGAAATTTTACCATTTTCAAAATAAGAAAATGTAAACATATTTTTTGAAACTTTGTCTTGATCTAAATCTATTCAAAAGACTAATATTACAATTTTGCACTTTTGAATTACTAAAACCTTCACTTTAAATCTGTTCTGAGTCCATAAACCCGAACCCCATGATAAATTATTTTGCATGGCATGACACCTTCATCTGTAGGTATCCAAATATCATACACAAATGCCAGACCTGAACCTCATCACGGATCATCTGGTTACACATGCGTAATGTTGGTACTATCTGAACCAAGTCTATGACGAATTTTAAAAACTTTTAGAGCGCCAGGCCAATACGAATAGAAGGTAACGCGTCTCGTTTTACGTGGTTGATAAAAAAAGCATGTGATACGAGACTTAGGTCTCCAAGGCTCAGCGTCGATTGTTTTCTAAAAGATACATAACCTGCATGTATAACATACGACACTCGAACATGGAGGTGCAACAAAAAATTTTTTTTTTTGTTATGGATATATGCTTACATCTGGAAGATTAAACATAATTTTTGATTATTCTCCTTGTTTCATAGGCTGGACACTCCTGCTTCTCTAGCGTTTAATATACGGACATGTACTTTAGGCACTCATACACGCTGTGCTTTGACAGACGAACGTTTGCTGCTATAAAATCAGTAGGGTTAGAGTATTGTGATTTGCACTTTTCAAATAAGTAGTTTTATGAATTTACCAATTGCAAAAATGTAAAATTTCTACGACGTTTGTATAATTTGTAGATATTAACTTTCGTTACTACTTTTTTGAAAATAAGAAACTTTTACTTAGATGGTTTTACTAAATTAAAAATTGTAGTTTTTAGATGTTACTGTTTCCAAATATTAATCTGCTTTGTTTTACTAGTTTCAAAAAGATAAATATTAAAAAATAGTATCCTTACCTAATTTATCAATTTGAAAATAGTCATTTTACAAATTCACGAATCCTAACGTCAAAATTTACCAGTTAGCGTTTACAGTGTACATGTAGCATAACGCGGCAAGCTAAGTGTTCAAATTTACTTTGATATCTCTGAGAAATTTGTGTTCACATATCGACGTGTGAGATAGACTGCCAGCAGTGACGTCACCAATTTAAAATAAGTTGGGGTGACGTCACGGTGGCATAGTCTTCGCCTCACACATTGATATATTCTTCTTAATACTTAATACTAAGAAATATTTTTGTCTTAACTATGAATCTTAAGTTTCTTATCTGACCTATTATATCGTAAAGAAAATCATCTACAACGGTGAAAAATTGATGACCTTTTATGAGGCTTGTATTAGAAATAAAACTTTCACTAACTCTTTCTTTAAATTTTGGGTGTTCACCTATGCTGAAATTTGAAGTACAGGGTTGCAGCAATGTACTTTGTATTACCTATAAGGGGTGTTCCATTAACGACATAGTCTATTCAAGGGAGGGTAGAGGTTTGACGAAATGCTATGTTACATCACGTGCGAAAGGAGAGATAGGCTTTCTAGTTTAATGTACATAACCTTTATATTAATACGGTTGACAATTTTTTTTCAAACATCGCACGTCAAAAGTTAAGTATCACGCTATCCCGAGAAAAATAAAGTGCATCTATAGATTCTTAACATGCACATTGTCGAGTTGGTATCAATGTAGTGGTACAATTACTACTCGCGAAAAAGCCAGTACTTCCTTCAGGTATTTAATTTGATGTAGCTAAGAAGCTATATGCCAGGTACTATTATGAAATGTTCGATTCTGTTTGATATCGAATAGAAACTTAGTTAATATCCAAAAATAACGTCTTTGCTTTTTAATAGAGTAAACTTTGTTATGGACGAAAAATAAGATGTCGAGATAACATGTCACAAATGTCTGTGTGTGAGCGTGTGTATATGTGTAATCAGTTGTATCTCAGGATTCTCTCGACTAATTTTGACCCAACAGGGATTATTCTTTTTATTTTTAGATTCCTATCACCGCTGAAAAAAAATTCGCGTTTTGCTGGCTAATTTATTTTTTTATTCTAAGTATATTGATTTCGGAATTTCGATTTTTTTTTTAAATATATTTTTTCAGTATAAAACGTTTTTTTAGAATATTTTGTGGCAGAAAATCTTGGAGAAAATTAAATTCTCTTTATAATGACGTTTTTGGATCAACAAAAAAAGATACTTAATGATGGTGAGTTTACGGATGAATGAGATTATGGATATAATCAGCTATATTTCAGGATTCCCTTGACCGTTTTTGACACAACAAGGCAAGGGAAGATACCCATCACGTCTGAAAAATTAAATTTTAATTTAATTGGGTGTTTTCACTCCAATCTTAGTGATTCTCAAAAATCGATTTTTTTTTTAAATTGATGTTTTTTACTAAAACACATTGTTTTGAAATATTTTGTGAACAAAAATCTTTAAAATCATAAAGTTTCCTTTAAACTAACGTTTTGATGAAAAAAAAGAAAATGAATGCGGGGATTCGTGGGTATATCAGTGATTATAAATATAATCAATCATATCAAGATTTCTTTGACCGATTTAAGTAAGGCCGGGCTTGTTTTTTTTTGGTTTTCAATACAGATAACTTCTAGATGAATAAATTTTCGTTCGATTCGTTTTTTTTTTTTAATTTGATTTTCATGATTTTCCAAGCTCGATCATTTCGAGAAAATATATTTTGGAGTTATTCATCTTTGTTTTAGGATATTTAACGATAAAGATTCTGAAAGATCATTGACTTTCATACAAAGAAAGGTATTCATATAGAATTAAAAAAATTGAGTATCCGGGTGTGCGTCGGTGTAAGTAGGGAATGTACATTATTAGTCAAATCTCAGCATTTCTTTGACTTATTTCAATAAACCCAGTTTTTTTTTCAAGACTGATTACTTCTCGAAAAAAAATTTCAATTTATTCGTTTTTTTTTTCCATCTCGATTTTCATCATTTTCGAAACTCGATTATTTCGACAAAATGGATTTTAAAGATAATTATTGTTGTTTTAGCATATTGTACAATAGAAATTCTGGAAAATCATTAAATATGTACAGAAAAACGTTCTACAATGGAATTAAAAAAATTTAGTAGGCGAGTGTGCGTGGGTGTAAATAGGTAATGTACGTAATCAGTCATATCTCTGGATTTCTTTGACCGATTTTTATCGCTGTTTTATAATATTTTACGATACATAATCTGTTAGTTTTTTTTTTAAATAACAATCATTGCTGAAAAATAAAATTTCAATGTCATCGATTTGTTTTTGCTTCATCGTAGAGGAAGCTTTGTTATGAACGAAAAATCATATTTCGAAAAAACATGATGCAGATACGTTTTATGAAGTTACGAATCGATGTACACTGAACTTAACTGACTAGAAAATGCCCGGCAGTATTAATACCAAGTGTTCCAAAAATGTTCCAGGAAAACTATACCACAAGATTAAGCGTGTCAAGACGAACTAAAAGGCCTATTACACAAATTTCGATGGGATGCGTAGTTTTTGAGATATTGTCAACTGAAAATCTGTATCATCACTGTAAAAAAATACTTAACTTTCGTAGTCTGTTATGTAATGTAGAAATGCCATGATTTTCAATTGACAATATCTCAAAAACCACGCATTGGATCGAAATTTGGTAAAGAGCTTTTTTGTTTGCCTTGACAAGCTTATTCTTGTGGTAAGGTTTTCCTGGAACATGTTCAGGACACTTGGTATGTCTATGACTTCTGTCTGGGAAAAAGGCAACTTTACTACTGATAGGAGGAAGGGATTGGTTTCGTCCTCGATCGCTAGCTGGGACTCGTCAGTGTAGGCGATAGCGATCTAGCTACATACGAATACATCTAAAACTTGCACTGATACGCGTATTTAACCGCGAGGGCGAGATTGATATAGCATGTGAAAATTGGCATTTTTCATTAAATCGTATGCCACATATCATCCAAACTTTTTTTTCTTAACTGAATATTTACAATGTCATCATCTTTAATTTGCTAAAAAGAGTCGTATTTTTTATTAAAAATTCATTTGTTTTCAAAATTTTTGATATGGTATGAACAAAACCATTTCAACAACAATTACGACTTTTTTCAGCAAATCAAAGATGGTGAGATAATAGCTTTTTAATTAAAGAATAAAACTAGTCTTTGCTCATTACAATCATATAAAAATTAAACATTTTTAGATAAAAATAGTGTTATTTTATTATTGTAACGTGGTGCATCGACCGGAGAAACGTCCGTCTTGACACAACGTCCCAAAACTCACTCGTACGTACCTTACCATATCCCGTCCCACTGGACTCCTCTCCTTCGGGAGGTCTGCCGCAGACAGTTGGTTCGAGAAAAATGAACTATTCCTGTAAACGTAACTAGAAAGGGGGGAACTAATCTACACTAAATAAAAAAAACTCGAACTCAATCAAATAACTTTTACTGGTGTCCAGCACCGTTTATTTGGCCAAAATTACACTCTGGGACTAACTCCCGCTTCTCTTCAAGCGTAGATGGAGTCGCTCCGCGATATATATATATATATATATATATATATATATATATATATATATCTGTAGGTACATATATAAATAACTCGTATAAGTCTCGGCCGGTAGGAATTTAGCGATGATGATTAATGTAACTAATTAAAGTATGAATGAAAAAATTTCAAGAATAAATAGCAAAGATATAACGTTTAAAGAAAATTTATGGAATAAAACATAATAAATGTTCAATGCAATAGTACATAAAATATTATGATTGCATTAAAAAATTATATTGAACCATGCATAAAAAATAATGTAAACATATATAAAACTTAAAAGAAACGTACATAAAATATCATGTATTGCATTTAATTTTACGGCTTGCAGATACATATAATTATTCCTTAAAGAATCGTAAATTTCGTGTACAAACTTAACGATGTAGTTTGTGTTTAATTTTTGCGTTTAATTTTTCATTTAAAATTACATGTTAGTCAAATAATAATTTAAAGTTAGAATGCTAAACATCTAATTAATTCGCTTATAGTGCAATAAAATCTTAAATTTAATATAAATTTAATGCGAAAAACACAAAATGATGTATCATACCGTACATTAAAATAATTATAGTATGTTAAAAAAAATTTAGGAATAAATAGCTAAGATGTACACTGAAAAAAAACTTCTAAAAAACTTCCTACACGTACATTAAATTTGTACGATAGGTATATCTATGTGTATAGTTATATATAGATATAATTAAATGTTAAAAATTAATGCACGTGCATTAATTTTCATGACATATTTAACAGTACAACATTTAAAAAAAATTTATGGATCAATACATAATAAATGTTCAATGCAATAGCACATAAAATTTATTTGTGTATTAAAAAATCAATTGAACCATGCATAAAAAATAATATAAACATTTATGAAACTTAATTAAAACTTACATAAAATATTTTGCATTGCATTTAATTTACTGCTTGCAGATGCATTATAAAGATTCCTCAAGGGATCTTAAATTTCGTGTGAACACTGAACCATACAGTTCGTCTTAAACTTTTCCGTTTAATTTATAGTAAAAAATTACATGTTATTCAAACAATAATTTGAAGTTGGAATGCTGGAAATCTAATGAATTTGCTTTTAGTGCCATGGAATCTTAAATTTCATATAACTTTAATGCAAGAAGCCCAAAATAATAGATGATAATGTACATTAAAAATAATTAAAGTATGAATAAAAAAATTTTATGAATAAATAGCGAAGACATCATAACATTAAAGAAAAATTTATGGATCGATACATAAAAAATGTTTAAGGCCATAGCACATAAAATATTATACTTGTATCAAAAGATTTAATTGAACCATGCATAAAAATAGTGTAAACATTGATGAAACTTGAATAAAACGTACATAAAATATTATGTATTGTATTTAATTTTACGGCTTGCAGATGCAAAAAGCAAAAAATAACGTAGAATACCGAACATTAAAAATAAGTTAAGGAGGTTCAGGAGTAATAATAAAATGCAGAGATCACAATGATATTGATTTTTCTTAATAGTCTAGAATACTTAGAACTTATACGATTTTTTTCAATATTTGTTATAAGTCATTTTGAAAAGAATGATACAAATGAAAATGAGTGTGATAACATAGGCTCTTATGGAACGTAACCTCGATTTATCGTTTACATGGACAAATATTTTTGAAAATGCAAAGATATTAAAAAAAACCATACTTACGAATGAAGCATTGTTTCAAGATTCAGTGAGCAAAATTTTGAGTCATGTTATAATGCATTTTAATCTATGCCAACGCTAAATGTAAGCAAAATATTAAGTTCGTAGGGTGCAAGAGAGGATGCGCGGTAAAGGGGGCCAAGCTGCGCGGGCCGGGGGGACTCCCCGTTCCTCGCCTCGCTGAATGATACTCCCGAACCTCCTTAAGTATAAAAAAAAACATATTGATAAATAAATAGCCAAGATTTCATAACAGTACAAAAAAATTTATGGATTAATATATGAAAAATGTTTAATACCACAGCATGTAGAATGTTACTCAAGTAATCAAATGTTAATTAAATCATACGTGAAAAGTATACATACAGAGATGCATTTCGAAATTTTTAATAATTATGAATTATAAAGTATATGATGAATCACATTTTTATCATACATTAGATTATAAATTCTTATAAATTTTAAACTATAATTATAAAGTGGAGCTAATACTCAGTCTAAATCGTAAAACATAATTAATTATTAAATTATAAATTTGAAAGAATTATTATAAAGTAGAGCTATAACTAAGTACATGGTATCTAAAAAAGGGCATGCAATTTTATTTTAAACTGCCATTTTTTATTTCTAAAAATTTCATATTCAAATAAATTACATAAAATACTACTTGGTTTTATCCATGTAAAAAAAATGTATGATTACAATATGAAATTTAATAGACAATCTTCGAAGATCGCAAAAAATTGAGTATTTTAAATAAAACTTCTTACTATCTTTGTAATACTCGAATAAAATTTAATATTTTATGCTTTAATTTTTTTGACATTGATAAAAACAAAAAGTATTTTATATAATTTATTGAAAAACAAAATTTTGAGAAAAAAAAAGAAATAAAACGATTTGAATTTGCAGATAAAATAAAGAGCTATAGAATTTAGAAAAACTAAAAAAGTAATGGAATATGAGCAATAATCAAAGTTGGTTGGTTGGTACGTAATGCGTGCAAGGGACGCAGCCTCCTAGTCTTATTAAAAATATTAAATGAAGGCACACAAGACTTATTAGAAACAAGACCAAAGTTGTATTTTTTATCAAAAAGTCATGTTTCATTCATATCAAATACGACACACTAATAGTGTATGATGTATCAACGTACTAGCATTTTATAACGTTACCTTAAATTATTTGTAACTAATGTTACTGTAAAAGATTGAAATTGTACACAGATACATTAATTTTCAACATTCCAGTACATTTGTGTATACTCATGTGTATAGAGATATCTACTGTGAAAATTTTTTGTACGAGCTGAAATCTGGCTTCATGTTATCAAATTTCGAATGAGAACAGTGCAGTGTTTAGGAATTTATAGAGTCCCATGAAATATTTCGTGATTAAAATAAATTAAGCGTTTTAATACTGGAAATTTAAACTGTGCGCTATGTCATATAATTTCATGTACTTTTCGATGACATTTGAATTTAATAAATCTGATTATTTAAACCTACATTTTATAAATTATTTTTAAAAAGAGTACATTAGTCATGAGCCAAAGATGGAACATGTTGATGTACTTTGTTTAGGATCTAAGTGAATTTTAGTTGCATTTATTCATTCAACTATACACTTTGAAATTTTCATTGCTGCTCACTACATTCTTACATTTGTGTCTTTAGTTGAGTTACGTGCTCTGCGAACACTACTATGCAAATGTAAACAAAGACTTTCTCCAACGTTAAAAACAATGTTTATCTTTTCTTCAATTCACCTTGTCGTTCTAATATTACTTTTGTCTTCGCTTCACACAAGACACTGCTCTGCGTAGCAGTATACATATTCATATTTACACCTTCAAATAATATACACATACGTCGAAATCTACGAAAAAAAACCACTTTTGGGGTACCAAAAGTTGGCAAGATCTTTTCGTTGTTTACATCGTCGAGGAGCAATTAAACGAGTTATATTAGGGCTTATTCTCTTCGTCTTGACTGGGTACATCCGAAATGGCCCGCGGGACACCCCAAATTTTCATCCTGAGAAGAGCTACAGCAAGGAGAACGCAGGCACGCAAGAATCGAATTTTCGCAAAAATCACGCCTCTACTCTTTCAACTGTAGCTCTGTTCTGGATCAAGTTAGAGTATCAGTTAAAAAATCAATCGAAAGCACGTGAAAAGACCTTCAATTTAAGCCCTAGTTAAGTCAAAACTGTTGAACAGGACAGCAGTTCCGGGCAATCGAAATTTTATACGAAAACCCATGAAATCGATGAAGCTGCTACTTTTTAAACGTAATTTTTATTTGCTCGTAATTATCCATCCACGCATCATTATGAACTCTACAAGAGCTTAAAACAAAGCTCTTTGAAATCGCTTTCGACTACCGTTCAATCGCATACTCTAACTTTACTCTGAGCAGAACAGTGGTCAATTACTTACATGACACAAAATTCCGAATAATCGTAGTGTTATTTCATTGGTTGTCGATTACATCTGGATTTTATTATAATTTTTACTTATATATTACTCGATAGCCCTTGAAAAGAGTTTTTATTTAAGCTCTGGTTGAGCTAATAATGTTCAACAGAAGGGAAGCTACTAGGGTTTTGAATTTATGTTAAAAATGATGGAATATCACATTTTAGGCGAAAAAAGCCCATTTCAGCCACTCTTTTAGCCCAACTTGACATGCTTCTAACTTTGGCCCCGATTGCCATTTTTAACTCAACTCGGGCTCAAGTTAAAGCTTATCATGTGCGCTGTTATATTATTCATATAAAAGTACTAGAATATTATCCACTGTTGAACCATGATAAAAATAGTTTACGAAAATGTTTACCCAGTTTTATGCTTGTTGTTTTTAGGCCATAACTCGACCCACACTGATGTTATTGTACTTGTATATGCACAACATTAAAGCGCAACTTGATCCAGAACAGAGCTACAGTTGAAAGAGTAGAGGCGTGATTTTTGCGAAAATTCGATTCTTGCGTGGCTGCGTTCTCCTTGCTGTAGCTCATCTCAGGATAAAAATTTTGGGTGTCCCACGGGCCATTTCAGATGTACCCAGTCAAGACGAAGTGAATAAGCCCTGTTGGAACTCGTTTCATTGCACCTGGACGATGTAACCAACGAAAAGATCTTGCCAACTTTTGGCATCCTAAAAGTGGTTTTTTTTCGTGGATTTTGACATATACAGACATTCTGGTTGTGCGCTGCTTTGCGAAGCAGCTTTGTGTCAGTCTGCCTACGGCGCGTACAGCTAAAGCAACTCGTTCGACTTGCCAGATGTGTAAGGAGGCTCGACGCACAACGCCTTGCATATTGAACCGCACTTTAAGGTAGTTCTCGACCAAAAACACTTTTCTTACACATTTCCTGAAATTTCATGCATAGCTTAAGAGAGCTATTATTTATCATGAGCCAAAATTTGAAGAGGCTCAGCGGTATAGTTTTAGAGATATTAAAGTTTTATTGTTGAAATTTTAACAGGTGATATAAGAAAGCGCCGGATCAAGGGTCAATTTGTAAACAAAATTGCTCATATCTCCCAAACGCTTCTTACAATGTTTCTAAAAAGAATAGTATGATATTATCAATATTATAAATCAACTGTGGGTCAAATTTCAAAGAGCTCAGCGGTATAGTTTTTTAGTATGAGCTTGTCAAAGTTGATTACTTTCATGCAGCTGCATGAGAAGAAAAAGGACAGCTGTATAATGCAGACTGCATAACCTATGCACACGCTATAGTGCAGTATGGCACGCGCTATAGAGTGCAGACTGCATAACCTATGCACACGCTATAGTGCAGTATGGCACGCGCTATAGAGTGCTCTAGAACTACCTTAACATTTGTAAAATAGTATGAATGAATAGTTTGTCTTTATTTTATCTTAATCACAGTCTGCGCTCTCTTTTGTTTCTGCTGCTTCGTGTACTCTCGAGTTCACGAAAGGCATTTATTTACTGACCGTATCTAAGTCACTGTCACGAGCTGTTAAAGCTCAACCACGCCATTTCCGCAATACAGTTTACTAAAGTCAATATTAAACATACTTAGATTCTTATTTTATTTTACATCAAGTACATTAAGTGTATTATGGTTTAGATATGCAGAAGATTTGATGTAGAAAACATGAAATTTAACATAAAAATCAAAGTAATCATGCTTATAAGCAAGTAGAAGTTTTAAATTTCTCGAGGCACATATGCCGTAGCTGAGTGGTCATAACGTCGGACTTCTACGCCGGAGGTTGGGGTTCGAATCCCGGTCACGGAAAATTATTAAAATGCTTTTTCTGTTTCAGCAAACATAACTCTTTAATGAAAACCGTATACTTCTAATACCCATATGTTTAATAATAATAGTGT
This sequence comes from Copidosoma aretas, assembly GCA_030522625.1. NCBI lineage: Eukaryota > Metazoa > Arthropoda > Insecta > Hymenoptera > Encyrtidae > Copidosoma > Copidosoma aretas. The sequence goes on from JAPYYV010002849.1 coordinate 17,704, forward strand.
TTGATAATATTAACTAATAATAATTAATTATTCTTGCACGAATGTATTAATACTTAATCATCCATGTAAAGTTTAATGAATATATATATATATATATATATATATATATATATATATACACACAATACATGAAAATTAATGTAATCTACCACGAATAAATCATGAGCCGTGTCACTTGAATTATAGGATCCTTTCTCCATCCCGCTATGTTCATAAATTTTCTAAATTTTTTAAATAATATATAAGTGCATGGAATTCCATGCAACGCGCACATTAACAATATTTAATGATTGAAAATTGATTGATGAACAACTTATTTCACTTGAGTTTCATTAAAAGTGCAACTTAAAAAAGTTCATGACATGACGGGTGCATAGATTTCAGTAATTATTTTATGCACACTTTCACCGGTAGTGAAAGCTCATTTCCAATCGATGCATAAATACATATTTCACAGAAGTACATGAAGTTAATGGGTAGGACATTAAAAATTACTATTATTTCACTAAAAAATGGTACAGACTAGAGTTCATGATTGTTACATGATCATTTAATGCCCTGATTCGAGGTACTGGAAGCTTATTTCCAAACTGTGCAAAAATGTGTATGAATTAAAAATTTATATAATTTGATGCGTCTAACATTGAATTTCGTACAATTAGAGCAATAAAATTCATTGCACCGTTTGGAAATGAGCGTGCAGTACATTTTCATAAAATTTAACTCAAATATTTTTAACACTGCACTGGTGCTGTAATAAATTTTCATTTGCTAATGGCGGGATCGGTGATGTAAAATAACATGGATCAACAAAAGCTCATTTATCTATTGTAAGTACCAGAGCAGCCTGTAATCTTGTGAAGTTCTTATCAATAATAGAAACGTCTACTTCCGAGTCCAAATATAAAATCGCTGCTGAAGAGATCGCATCTGTTCACCCCACTATTAAGCACTCTCTGAGTTATAATAGTATGGATTGCTCGCACAAGTTACTACCTTACATTTGCAGTGATTTAAAAATAGCCCAAAAGTTTAGTTATGGAAGAACGAAAGCAGAGAGTATTAAGACAGAAATATTAACCAAAAAGTCAGTTAGGAATATTATTAAGATTATCCGAGACAAAAATATATATTTTTTGATTACTACAGATGCAAGTAATAAAAAAAATAGAAAAATGTTTCCTATCGGTAAAAGATTTTTTTACCACAATTCTGAGATTGAAAATAGCTTGCTTGATTTTATGGAATGCAACAATGAATGTGCTACTGAAGTTTCAAAGTTGTTAAAAGATACTCTAAAAACAAATAACCTTTTTTTGAATAAAGTATCAGCTTTCTCGGCTGATAATACGAACGTGAATTTCGGAAAACATAATTCGTTGTACATAATTTTAAATAATTCTCATCGTAAAATTCTCAAAGCTGGTTGGCCTGTTCATATTATTTATTTATTTTATTAGAACACGGGCATAGCCCTATAATAAGATTACAAAATTTCGAAACAAAATAATAATAATTTACATTAAATAAACGCAATATAAAATAAAAACACAGTATAAAATATAGTATAAAATATGAAGTGGAACAACACAACGGGGGTGACTGCTTCGAAGTCTGATGTACCAAGTTAAATTTCAATCTCAAATATATAATCAGAATTCACAGTTCTATATTTACTGTTCTTATTGACGACAATTACTAAATTTGCTAATATGGTAGTATATTAGTTCGTGTTATCCTTTTAAAGGCTACAAGTGTACTGGCTTCCCTGGCAGCCAGCGGGAGTGTATTCCACTTATGAATGATACGATGAGGTAGCGATTCTTGCTCGAAAGATGATCTAGGGGTGGACTCGTGCAAAAGACGCGAAGAACGACGACCATAGGCCAAATTACGAGGGCTGTCAATTAAACCCGAAACTACTTTGAAAATAAAGATGTGGTCATGGTAGTTCCGGAGGGATGCTAGACTGGGTGGATCAAATCTACGGGCCAATGCAGTGTAATCGTGCAAAAGGGGGTGCATAGGGGAGCCTGAGCGAAAGGCCAGAATCCGAATGAAACGATGCAGGACCCTCTCAATAAGATCCGATGCCTAAACCGTGCGTGGGTACCAAACGGTCGACGCATATGTTTGAGTAGGCAGGACCAGCGAACGAAACAGGTATATTAGTGTAGAGCAATCAGTGAAATAGGCGGTCGCTCGATGCTTCAATTATAGACAATGCTGAAAAATATAGTATTGACAGATTAGCGATCGGCATCGAAAGTTTAGTTTTGAAATGCAGCCATAGTAGATCTGCAAAGGGAAGAACTAACTTGCAGAACCAATTTGAAGCCAATGAAATACAGAGGGAGGGACTTTTTAAACATGTGGGCACTAGATTTTTATATCTTGGTCCAGCAGTGGAAAGAATTTTAAAAATATGGCCTGCTCTAAAATCCTATTTTCAGGAAATAAGAAAAGAATGTCCCAAAATAGAAAACGTGTTTGCATCTGATGAAGAAAAGTACAAAACTCTTAGTTACATGTCTTTTATACAAAATATTATGTTTTCTTTAGCGATAGGTATGAAAAAGATTGAGTCATATTAACTTACAGTTTTTGAAATGCATGCTGAAATTTAAGGAATTTACAAGTTTGAACCGTGATTAAAAGACAACTTTTTGGGCAGTCCATTACGTCAATTGTTAAATAGCCTAAGCACAACGGTGAAAGAACATATGATCAATTAATTTTGTCAATTTTATTCCAACTTTTTGGAGTATTTGGCGAAAAGATATGACACATCAGAAGATACTTTTTTTAAATTGGCATTTCTAAATCTTGAATCAAGTATAAACTACAGCGATTTCGCACTGGCCGTGGAAGTATTAAAAATTAAAGTTGATATAGACGCGCTTTATGAAGAAATTCAATTCGATTTTTCACCAATTCTGCGCCGGGAGGAGGAATTTTGTTCCTCGAAGCGGGACAAAAGTTCCTACTTTCGGCGCATTATGGTGAAAAAATACTTACAGCCGAGTACCTACACTCCTGATCGTACGGTGCGCCCGTATTACAAGTGTAGTAAATTTTCTATAGTTTTGTAAGTATACAATGTTAAATAAAGGTTGGATTATTTCGGATTTTGTACGTAGTAAATCTGCGAATGTATTTGTCACGTAGAATTAACGTATTAATATATACAACACAAAGTGTACAATATTTCAAAACAGGCAGGAAGCAGCATGAATGGTTGGGCGAGCTACCGAACCATGAACTGATGCCGCCGCGTATCGAAACTTTGATCAGCCCGCACCCCAAGCATTTTATAGACCGGGGCCAATCAGACATTGACCGAGAAAAATTATTCGAGCTCAATTTTTTCACGCCATCTTGTCCAGAGAGTGCCACTATACATAAAAATGCATGTTGCCGAAATGTGGTCACGTATTGTTTAAACTAATTTTGTTTAATTATTTTAGAAAAAAACAATTTTTCGTCGTAAAATATTTTTTTTTGTATTATTTAGGTCATAAATAACAAAAAATATTCTTATTCTTTTTTCTCTAAAGTTCATAGATTTCAAGTAAAAAGTTCTTGAAAATTCAAAAAACCCGAAATTAGCAATTTTCAGCAGTCAATATCTATATGAAAACATCAACTTATTTATGAGGAAAAAAATTTTAAATATACTTTAATAAGTGTACAGCAATGTCCCAGGTAGATATCCTCTTGTTTTTTTGTTTGAGACGTCGTTTTTTAAAAAGTAAAAATGATGTTTCTGCGTGCAAGTGTATACCTGTATATACCTAGCGTCATGCATGTATATAGGTATAGACTACCCCGCAGAAACATCATTTTTACTTTTTAAAAAACGAGATCTCAAACAAAAAAACAAGAGGATACCTACCTGGGACATTGCTGTATACGTATGAAAGTATATTTAAAAATTTTTTCCTCATAAATAAGTTGATGTTTTCATATAGTTATTGACTGCTGAAAATTACTAATTTCGGGTTTTTTGAATTTTCAAGAATTTTTTACTTGAAATCTATGAACTTTAGAGAAAAATGTATAAGAATATTTTTTGTTATTTATGACCTAAATAATACGAAAAAAATATCTTACGACGAAAAATTGTTTTTTCTAAAATAATTAAACAAAATTAGTTTAAACAATACGTAACCACATTTCGGCAACATGCATTTTTATGTATAGTGGCACTCTCTGAACAAGATGGCGTGAAAAAATTGAGCTCGAATAATTTCTCCCGGTCAATGTCTGATTGGCCCCGGTCTATTAGGCGCGCGGCGCGCCGAAAAGGGCGTGCCGTACGGCCAAGAGTGTGAGTACGCAAATGTAGGTGTTTTTGGTAGCGCTGCGCACCCATCTTTTTTCCAGTGTAATTTACTGCAATAACGTTTTTATTAGTTACTCTTATATATCTTAACATCAAAGCATCAAATTCTGTGTACATAAGTAACTGTTTGTCCAAACTTATGTATATTTGAAACTATGCAATAATCTTTCAGTACATGTTAATGCTCATGTAAATATTTTTCCATGTACATTGAAAAAAAAAAATTATTTCCATATCTTTGTATGGGCATGATTTTTTAAGCTAGATTCTTCAAAATGTCTATTTCAGCTCTTATTGCAGTCAAACAATGTTTTTTATGTGTATACAAAGTAAAATACATTTAATTAATGAAATTGTTTTATTTTTTTCCTCAGATATCGATTATCATGGATTTCTTATCGTCTTTAAATATGATTTAAGTTATTCATGACTGTTGAAAATAATTTGTATAACTATACACGTATGTGGAAAAATGGATAAAAGATTTTTAGACGACCTCGTAATGTACAAAAGACTTATCTGTAAAAAATATGAGCAAGAATATGAATCAATAGGTGAATTTAGAAGCATGGTTCGTAAAAAATTACAAATATGATAACCTTATAAGGTAATAATTTTAAAAACCCAATAATTGGAGGTGAATGCGAGTCATAAGATACCTATGGAATTGTTACAACAATTAGAAGAAAAGCTTCAGGAACTAGTGCATAATGCTAAATAAAAGCCCAATAAGTAAAAAATGCGTCAAAAAATCTTAAAGTATTGGCAGGGGGCTGCGGAAAGGGGCTCAAAACAAAGACGATCATACAAAACACGTAAAAATATAATCGATTCACCCGTGAATTGCGTCGACGGAGGTGCAGGGGGCCCAAGAAGACCTAAAAAACTATACACTTACAAGTATATACGGATGCATATGGGGCATTCCACGTGAACAAAAAAAAAATTTTCTAACAATTTTGGGGATTGTACTCTATGAGAAAACAATACTGTAATTTTTTTCAGGTCTTTTAACCAGCACATTCACCGTCAGTAACGGTCACAAATTCCGAATCTTTTCTTTCACCTCCCACTTGTAAATTGCAGGGGAAATAAATAGCTCAAATATCTACATTTTAAAGGGTAGTTTTCTCAACATTACTCTCTCGGTAAATATACATTCCTCTGTTATTTTCAAATGACAGGCTTAAATCTAGCAAAACCCAAAATTATATGCACTAAATAGGAGCACTATTTATTATCACCGAAGTTTCGAGTTAATAACGTGTTTAGAACAACTTCAAAAATTCCTGCAGTAGAAAAAATATATATTATTCGATCAAGAATTTTTCAAGTTGTTAATGTATGAATAAATGATGCTTTTATCAAGTGCATGGGATCTTGAGTTTTGCTAATTTTAGTTTTCATTAAAATGAATGATAAAAATCGAATATTTTTTTCGACAACATTAACCACAATGGTTACAGAAGATCTATTGGATCCCGTTAATGACGAAAACGTGGAGATAATTATGATAAGCAGGCTTTTACTTATAGTAGTACTCTAGCTCGCCTTAGTACATGCCGAACAGCACTGTATACAATGCACGCACTATTTACTGGTGACAATAGTCTCCACTTCTGTTGCTTATGTACTTGAATTTAAGTTGTCAACTTTATTAAAGTAGTCACCACAAAAACAAAAATGATAACATTTCGGGAACACTTTATAAACATAGTATTTCCAACAGTAGAAGACAATCCTTAAAACTTCAAAGCAATTAATAGCGTACAACCTTAGAAATCAAGTATAAAATTAACACGTATTCTAAATTAACAAGTAAATCAAGCTCGATTGTGATTTTTACAATTTTTTTTTCACCTACTTGAAGTCATAAGATTTTTGAAAAATTGCAAGTGCATGTTTTGTGGTTTTGTGAGATTGTGTCCAATTTTCGTGATATTTTTTATTTTTCCACATAAATTAATCATAGGCAAAATTTAGAGAATACTGTGAGACGTGTTTGTTAGCTTAACTAGTAATTTAAAACATTTGGATTGGAAGGACATGACTGATGGAGGTGTACAATTGTTTTTAGTGTGCAGAATTTGACTACTTCAATTATTGGGTATAAAATAAAGGAAAATCCATGTCTTATAGTTTCTGACCATGTACAACAATGAGAAGCCATTTAAATTCCATATTTAATCACGCAGTTACCGAAAGGCAGGAATCCACCAAATAAACATGGGATTAAAATGGCACTCCAAAGTTGTACACGATTGGAAACGATAAAAAATGGATTTTCCTTCATTTGATATCCTTTATATGAAATAAAGTCATGCTCAACTAATACATTGTTGCCTTTAATTGATTTAAGACAACTGAGGAAGTTTTTAGAGAAGATTTATATCATTATAATGTTATAATTATTTATATAAATGATAAGTTGGATGTCAATAGAATTGATATACTGCTATAACATTATTTTTCTTCAATTGTATTTAAATTATTCAGGGATATTGTTAAATACTACCATAATATTTATTTGTGCGATCGATACACGAAATACTTCTATCAATTTGGTATGTCAAAAAATATTGATGTATATGTATGACATAAATGAGATTGATCGAAATATGATGCGGTCTCAGTTGTTAGAACAGTTTATATAAGGTAAATGTACCAATGCTTGGCCATCTTATTAACCCAATTTTGAAAATACTCCGTAAATATTACAAAAAAGTAAAATTTTAAGTCTCATTAGGTATTATTTGAAAGTTCTAACATTATTCTAAACAGCACTTAGACAAAATAATTTTTTGCAAGTACAGGAATAAAGTTATTATCTATTATTCAACTTAGTCGAGTGTCCTAATGCTTGGCCACTGTGGAAAAAAGTTGTCCCTGTGGCCAAAAGTTCATGTCTCAATAACTGGCCGTTTTGATGAATTGTACGCATTTTACATTGGCCAATTATTGGAACGCACCAAAAGTAAGGTTATGTAGATAGATGTCCCAATGCCTGGCCACTCGTTAAAAATCACTTCCTATAAATGCTTTTTTCTAATCATCGTGGAAAAGTATTTATGAGGTCACTTCTTCATAGGACTTGTATATGAATTCTTAACTTAAATATATTTTTTCATTTATTTTACAGCTACGAAAATTCGTGCGAATCGTTGAATCGTGTTTGTGGCCAAGCATTGGGACCACTTTTTTGGTGGCCAAGCATTGGTACATTTACCTTATAAAAGCAATTATTATAGTATTTATTACATTAACCAATTTATAGAATTTAATATTCGATGTCAAAAGACCGAAAAAATATTCTACATATCTTTCTTTTTATTTGGAGTACGTAGAATTCTTCTATCCTTTACCATTTGCCGAACATTTGATATCGTCTTATTTGATACATCAAAATGCTGTTCAATAACAGAGAGAGTCCAATTTGTAAGCAACAGTGTTAAAATTTTCATTTTCTCATATGTACACGGCTCATTGTAAAATATTAAATTAAGATTATTTGTTTTGTTTGGTATTCATTTGTTCCATGTACAGAATTTATTATTTCTTTTTACATTAGAGTTCCCTGCACGACAATCCCGTGTGTTTACATCGGCAAAAAGAACCCCTAAAGCTTACAGATCATGTACTATACTCTATGAAGTTCTCTATTCACACAGTCATTTCTTTCATTAAATTCCTCATTCTCTCCTATCTTTCAATGTTTCGTCGCTTAAACTTTTGTCGCGTCTCCGTACACATACTATTTCCCTACATTTAAATCCCGCATCTTTGTGAAAATTCTGCTTCACTTTATTCGACTTACGCTTGCCTGGTTCGTTTAACTTAACAATAGATATCTTTACTTCCATTTTTATGTGGAAAGCCTCACCTCTTTTTCATTTCCTGGTTTCACCTCAATTCTCAATCTGCTCAATTGTTTCAAACTCTTTGCTAAATTTACAGAGGCCGGTGATCAGATCTCCTTACAGTAGTTCAATTAACCTATCTTTAACTTCTACGTTTGTTTTTAATAGCCTTAGTCTTTCTACTTCCTTAACCCATACCTCGCTGACTTTTTTCTTCATTTCCTTACATGTTAGTATATGATCCGACTTCTCTGGTTCTTTTTTACGTACCTTACACCTTTCGCATGTATCCCTTGTTCCTGCCTTTTCTACGTTACCGCACTTGAATCTTCCCCATTAATTTTTTATTTCTCCCTCAAGTTGCCCGTCCTCCCAGTATTCCTTTATTCCTGGTACGTTTGTTATTTTTTGTAAAAGTCGCAATACTTTGAATTTTTCATTTCAGCCCAATTTGTTTGTATTTCTTGGCCCTCTTTTACTTTCATCCCTCTTTCAAATTTCTTTTCTAGCTTGCTTATTTCCTTGTTATCGAATGCACGATTAATTCCTATCCCATCTCCTATTATTTTAGAAGCTGCTGCTACTGATTTGCACCACTTATTTGGACCACTTTGTAACCCTCCTTTGTAACTTTGCTGCAACATAGTCCGCAAACTTCCAGTTGAAAATCTTTTTCTTTCCTATAGCTGTACCCCCTTTATTTCTTTTTTCACATTCTTTTTAAGGATCGTCTAGATAAGTACTAAATAAGCTGAGGTTTAGTGAGCGTCCCTGCCTGACTCCACAATTATTGTTTCATTTTCTGTGTTTCTATATATTTCTTCTACCATTCCCAAAAAACTTTCCCTTAATAACTATCTTTTTTATTTTTCCTATGAAGATTTTTCTATTTACCCTACCAAAAGCTGTTTTTAAGTCTATAAAGCATATATATATATATAATCTGCCCCCTTCATTCTTCCACTTATTATTCATGATGCTGTTTAGAGCAAATATGTGGCCCCTAGTACTTCCATTCTCTCGGAAACCTGTTTGAATTTCTCTTAACTTTTCCTCCGATTCTAGCAATTCTCTCAGTATGTTTGCCATTATATTTGTGAGCATTTCGAATCCTACATCCAGTAAAGGTACTTCTCTGTAATTTTTAACGTCATTCTCATCTCCTGTTTTATGTATTGGATATGTTCGCGCCACCTCCGATCCCTTCACAAGCTGTGCCTTACCGAATATTTCGTCTAGAATTATTGCTATCTCGCCTATCCAAAACTCTGTGAGCCCTTTATAGAATTCTGTGGGTACTTCGTCTTTCCATGAGGATTTATTGCTCCTTATTCTTTTAAGCATCCACAGGACTTCGTCCCCTGTTATTCTTGCATTTAAGCTCTCATCCGATCCCTCATCTTCTTTTAGCGTCACCCCAGCCTCCATCTCACTTTTTGTTCCCATACTTTTCTTTCCTAGTAGTGTCGTATCCTGTTTTCCTAAAAGATTTGTAAAATAACCTTGCCAGTTCTATTTACTACTATTTGCCCCCTTATTTTTTTTCTTTGGTCTAAATTGTCCAACTGCTTCCCAAAACTCCGTTATTCCCTTGCTTTCTTCCATTCTCTTCCACTTTTCATCCCTTTTTTCTTTGCAGCATCATTTTCTGGTTTCCCTTAATTTTTTCCTCTCTACTTTCAGAACACCTTTGTCTTCCTCCTGCTTTAACCTAGCTCATTTTTTAAGTGCTGCCCATACTTGTTTTTTCTGTATTTAAACATTTTCGTCACATTTGATTGTCCATTCTCTGCCTCCTTTTTAATCATCTTCAGTTCTTTTCCCAGTCCCTAAATATGTATTGTAAGTACATTCTATCTTTCTTGCATATCCATGCCCTCCATATTTAAATCCTTTTCCCTTTTCTCCATTTCATTGTTGTACTCGATACTTCTACTCTCCACACACTTTAATAAAATCATGTTACCTGTTATGTTTCTAGTTTCTACCTCCTTCTCCCCCTTTTTAGTTTCTCCGACTATGCTTAATTCTACTGAAAGGTGATCTAAATCCGCTCTTAGAGTAATTTTAAACGCATTTATAATACTACCTGGGTTTTTTTTTCAATTCAAGTACCAGATCCAGAACTGAGCTGTCGTTATCGTCTGAAAGTGTATATCCTGTATCCTGTCCCAATCCCCTTTCGTAGCTCCGTTTCTAATACTTAAACCCGATTCTTCGCAAAAATTAGGCAGTTTTCCGCCTTCTCTAATTACAGTTTCATCCGAGGATTTACTGTTTATTGCTCTGTTACCTTCAACGTTCATCTGCTCTTCTCCGATTCTTGCATTTAAGGTTGTTTTGTGAATACCTACATATATATATATATATATATAAAATTCGTAGTGTTATTCTTATGGACATTGAAAAAAATTGAGATTTGATGAAAATTTATTTGTTGAAACTCAAAGAGATTATGAGTGATTATGCCAAGTTTGGAAAAGATTCTATCGCTAGAAATTAAGTTATTACTTTATGAAGTTAGTCTCATAACACATGGGCTCTTATAGGAGTCTAGCAGGTTTTGGTAAATTTTGATATTTTATAACTTAATTTCTAGCGAAAGAATATTTCCTAAACTTGACAGCATTACCCGTTATGTGTTTTAATCGCGGCAGAAAAAGTTTCATTCATTTCTTAATACTTATAAGATATCCACACAACCACCTTAATTGCCTATAATAAGTACTGATTCTCCTTTATTCATGTATTCATCTACAATTTTCGGGAGTTTCTCGAGCTTAATACTATCTTTTCATTGTCATATACACCAATTACATTGATTTTTACATCATTTTTTAATTGTAGACCCTTTATTATCAAACCTAGATCTGATTTTTCCACCCTGTTTTCAACCACACTTTTTCTAATATTATTTAAATCACCTCCTTTAGCTCGACTTTTTTATTCTCTTCAACTACCGCTGTCCAGTACCAATCATATTTTTTGTTTTCCTTGTTCGCTCATTCGTTTTCACTACATTTTTCTACCCACGTTTCCTGGAATACTATTACGTCAAACTTAGCACGATAACTTTTTACCTCCTTGATTTTTCTAATACCTGCTGCATTTTACTAAATTAATTTTAATCCATTCTTTTCCTTATAATAAACTGCTCCTTTTTATCGAAGAAATCGTCTTTTTACTCTTTCTTTTTGCTGTACAAAATTCCCCTGTAATTTATTCCACGCACACCATTGATCTCTGATCTTTAGTTTAAGATACCCCTTATAAAACTGCCATTCTTTATTTTGTTCTTCCACCGCCCTCCCTTTAATAAACTCAGTGACCTCCATTTCTCTTTTCGTGAGTCGTCTTCTAGCCATAAATTTAACCCTCCAAAATTTTTTTTGTTTCGCAATATTTCTACTTTGTTTTTTAATGATTGTAGTTCGACTAACGGACCTCCTTCAACTGCTTTTCTTCTAATTTTCTGCGCTTCTACGCCTAATCTATTATACAAAATTTCTTTGAATTCTCTTATCATACCTCTTTCGACCGTTCCTATCCGTCTTACGAAAATGTTCTTTTTCCTTCTCTCTCTCCCTTTTTCTCGTATCTTAACTAACTATCACTCATACCTTTCAGAATCCGCGTTGTATTTACATCACCTGCACTGTTTACATGAAATTGTTTCCCGGCCCATCGAATGCTATTGCTTTACTATTAATTATTATTATTATTTTTTTTTTTTTTAATTGCTATGCTATTAACATTTTCGGCGTCGTTGCTATTCACACTGTTTGTACTATCTACTCTAATTTTTCCCAGTAATTGACCCCTGGTCAATAATCAGGTCAAAGCTATCTTGACCGTCACACAATTATTGAGCCCCCGAGCGTTTATGTAGCTGTCGAGATGATTAATTCCAAGTATACTCGTACATACGTTAAAGTTTATGTATTTGAAACACATAAATTCGTAGGTTGGCTGGATTGCTGACTAGCATGCAGCTTGTTTTATTTATTTTGGAGACTGAAAATAGTGACTACTCTAAATAATAGTATTAATTAGAGAAAGATCTCACGCTGGCACAGTGGGTAGAAAAATTTGAATAAAGTATTCCGTTGATCAAAAAACTTGGAAAAGGAGTCGAAAGGAGGAAAATTTTAATAAAACCAAGAGCGAAAATTCTACAAGTAAAGAACACACAATATATGTACAATATATGTATGTGCCATCTCTACTATTACCGAAAGGAAAACGCACAAAAATTATAAGAGGTTTAATGACAATACTAAAAAAGGAAACATGCCTAAAAAGAGGATCAAACAAAGAGAAATAGATATTTTGTGTAGTACCTTCAAAATAAATTAAAAAAATTTTCTGACAAGTCTTGAAAACAAACATAAGGCCCTAAGCTCTATAGCAAAGGAACCAATTGGCTCCGAGAATTACAGGGGCTGCTCCCACTCTCCATGTTCAATTTTATGGAGCAAAATATAGTTAAAGTAGCCGTTATCGGTACCCCTGAGGGACGTTCCATAATAATGCATGTTAAAGTGACAATCAGCGCCAGCCCTCTCCTCCAACATTATTCTCAAAGTGAATAGAAAAAATAAAATACAAAGGATATTGATAAACGACAACTTATTAATAAAAACATAAAGAAACGAATTAAGTAATTCCTATAAATTAAATCGGAGTACTATAAAAAGGTAGCGTAAGCTAATCTTGATGAGAAAAATCGTTGAGTAAAACTAATTTTGAAAATTGTCCATCATATTTGACCAAAAATTTGGTTTCAATATTTAACAACAAATGTTTGATCAGTAACAATTCGTAAAATAAATTCTTAATTATTTTAAATTTGGAATCATTTAAAAATAAATCGTCCACCATAGTTGAGCCACTATCTCAAGTTTTAAACAGCTGACAACGAATTCTCAAGGTGGTTCCTATGGTTAGACGAGGACGCAACTATAGCGAAAAACTTGCAACGATAATAAAGTCGCTAGTACTCAAAGAATTCTTGTTATAATATTACCAACAAATTCAGAGGTATTTGTCGGATACTCTAGTTTCTCATAAAATTTGTCCAAAGTTGAAAAAATTGTCACTCGCTTAAAAAAAATTATAACCTAAAAGTGATAGTTTACTAAATTTCAATCAACAAAAGTGTGTTGGAAATGTTCAAAAAGTCAAACTTTTTTATGCTTACATTGTCCCTTTACACTTTGAGAGTACGAGTAGTAATTTTTAAGTCTTTAAATGCAACATAAAACAATTAAGTAATTCGGTGGAATGGCTTTTCGTCACCTATACGAAACAGCATGGAGTCTTGTTTATTTTTGTACTTTCTTATGGTAGATTCAAGTGTTTTTTTCTTCAATGTTTGTCTTTTTTCCTCTATAACTTAGGTATATTATCATCAATGTAATGAATCGCGTTTTGAAGATATTGTACAATATGTGTCATTTTCCTATGTCTCCCGTGTTAAATCCTAAACTTTGAATTACTATATCGCATAAACGACGCGGTCGAAAATGTGAAAAAATTATGATTAACTTGTGGCATCATAAGGAATAAATCATTTAATTTTTATAACATCGGCGAATCAAATTTTAAACCATAGGAACCACCTTTAATCAGCGACCTCAAAACAATAAATAATCAAATTTTTTCAATATCTCAAATTAGATTACAAAAAATTATCCGCAATATTGGACTCGTCATCTTGAATTTTCAAATTCTGACGACGAATTCTTAATCAGCGACCTTAATAATATGAGTCAACAGTTTTTGGCAAGGGTCCGGGCATACACGAGATAACTCTACACAAGCACTCTACACCTTGTATCACTATGCATATATAGTTATAGTGATATTAGATGTAGAGTGCTTGTGCAGAGTTATCTCAAGTAAGCCTGGACCCTTACCCAGTTTTTCTGAACATTTAAAATTTTGTTTTTTTAATCGTCTTTAATCGTCTGCCATATTATATTTGCCATCTTGAATTTCAAAAATCTGACAGTGAATTCCCAATCAGCGACCTCAAATACGTACACAAGCGTTTTTTATAATTTGAAATTATATTACAAAAATCATCCGCCATATTGGATACGCCATCTTGGTTTACGAAAATCTGACAAAAAATTCTGACTCAGAAACCCCAGAAACCTGTTATTTGTTTTTAACCCTTGTGGCGCTTTTCTAACCTACACCTGACATAATTGTACACTGTTCGACGGCAGGTACGCATGCACACGTGTTAACGCTGTATATTGTATGCTTGCACGACCTGCAGTTTTAAATACCTCATCGTAGAATTCACAGCTGTGGCGAGGTCCTCATACGAGCCATATATTCCTATATGGCAAATTATGTATGTATGTATGTATACATCTTAATAATATATGTAGTTCTAAGGATGAAACTTTGGCAGCACCCTCCACCTCCGCACAATTCAATGGTTAATGAGCTCAATTTTAAGGTGTTTTGTAGGATTGTCATTTGTTTTGTATCTATTAGTAGGTGTTCGCGGGTAAACTTCCCAAAAAATAACTTGACCTGCTGTTTTACTTACACTTTTCCTTGTAATCAAACCCTGTAGTAACATTGTTTTGCATGTGTAAAGAGGAACCAGGAGAGTAAATGGGCGTAGAGAATGTACATATCGAGATATGTGTATACATCAATTTATTCTTACTTGGCTACTGTACATTCGTAGATATCGTGGAAGAAAGAGGTCTGTTCGCTCGGCCTGACAGTAGCTTATTGACTCGACTGTATTGATACACACGGCAACCACACATCATACACAAACATACTCACTCCTTGCCTTACTCTGTGTGTGTATTCCGCACTTACCTAACACTTCCCATTGACGAAGATCTACACCGTTGTGTCACTCTAACGATACTTGAAAATCTTCCAGAAGGGCTGTAAGTTTTTTATTCTATCGTCTAGGTCTTTCTTGTAAATCTGTACCCGGCGTGTGTCATTCTTCAGTTTCCGTCGCACAAGTTGTTCCCGGTCTTGGCACTTCCTTCTTCTCGGTGCGACTTTTCGCCCCTCTGCCTCAACCCCGTCTTCTATTCGGTGCAGACGTGCAATCTGCTACCACCGAGAACTGTCGTAACTAATTATGTCCTTCCAACGGTGTCCAATAATCATAGAATTCGTTCTCCTCACGCCGTTTAAGCAAACTCGTCCACACGTCTCTTCCATTCTCGCCCGTCTGTTAGCCGCACAAAGTAGTGCAAATGACCAATTCGCTTAATTACTGTCGCATGCAACCTCTCATCCACATAATTTCTCACCACAACTCTCTCTCTCTCTCTCTCTCTCTCTCTCTCTCTCTCCCCGCAAAACTTTTACATTCTTTTACATTTATTGAATCATCCTTTTTTGTATCTTAAATTTTCTTAACAGTAACAACTTTGGAACTGTCTATACGCATACAAAAATACTCGTCTTCTTTTCGTTTTAACAAATCAAATGAACAACGCATGCTTCTACCGAATACCATTTGCGCCGGAGAAATGCTCGTGATTGCATTTGTCATATTTCTGTAACGCGCTAAAATAGTATATAAATCTGATTCTAATTTTTCTTGTCCACCGATTTTCTTTAATGCTTTCTTAAAAGTCCGCACAAACGCTTACATCTTAACAAGCCTCTATGTGTATTTAATGTTGATATTTCTGCCGATTTACTGCCAACTTCCAATCGCAAATAAGCCAACTTAAAATCAATTTTTGCGAACACACAACATTCAGCCATCTCTGAAAATAATTCATGAATTGTAGGGAACGGGTGTTCGACTTTTTCAAAAACCCCTTCTGATAACAATAAATCTATCTCGTGATCTACTAACAGTACCGACTTGAATGACATGGTTTGTGCCTTCATAAACACCGGTTTCGCGTCCGGTTTTAATTGCAGTCTTGCTTGTAAACCCTTAATCTTGGTTAACCCTTCGTCAGTAACCTTTGAAAATTTACCTAACATCCGGTTAATACTTTCGCGACGCGTGTTATTCTTTTCACTTTCACTGACTTTCACACTATGTATACCGAACCAAAATTCAAACCGGTTTTGATTATTAGACAACCCTCTCATCCATTCACATCCAATTAACTGTTGACGTTCAATATACGTTACAGAAACATTTAAATTGTAATTTAACCCTTGGACATTAACTTTCGCGCGTTTAAAACCCACAATAACACGATTCACAGAACGGGATTAAACACAATTTCGTATCAAACACCTTAATGTCCTTAAATAAACTATTTTCTTGGTTTTGACAAATCAAGGTCACCGCTGCGTGCCGCCCTGGAATCCACTTCAAATTTTACGAGTTTTCCGCTCACCTCCAAGGCAGTTTAAAATTTTCCTCGACATATTCCACATGTTCTACCGGCGTTTGTTGTATATTTAACACTTCGTACACCGTGTCCACTTCCTCTTCAACAGCCTCTACCTCTTTCAGTTGATGTACCGTACATCACTTTTGAAAACAAACCCTCTTTATATGCCCTGTACGCCTAAAATAATTACAGAGTACATATCCATCGAAACAACACTCATTTGCAAAGTGCGGCCCCCCACATCTGAAACACTGTATATGTTGCTGATGTTTGTCTCCTATCCTTCTTTCCCCGCTGGCCGCTCGAAGTGCTGATTTATTTTTCTTGAACACTGATCTCTTGTGTTTATCTTTTGGCGCGTGTAAACAAGAGACTATACCTGCTTCACTGTAATTCGAACAAGCTACTTATCCGAAATGTCCATCGCTGTGGCGATTTGTATAGCCTTTGTGTATGTGAGCTCCTTCGTATCCAACAAACGCCCTTGTACTCTTTTGTTCAGTAGTCCGAACACGAACTGATTACGTAAGGCTGTATCCCTGAAGGTACCAAATCCACTTGTAACACTCGTCCTGTTTCACTCGTTTGCGTAATCTAACGAACTGTCATGACAAAGTAGTCAATGTGTTACATTACATCAGTGAAATAGCTGTCAATAAATTATGTGTTGCCTACGCAGGGGAAGACCCGTACAAGAAAACATACAAGGAGATTACAGAAAAGTTAAAAGAGCTGTTCGAGCCTGTAGCGATAGGCATGCCACCTTGTAACTTTCGTCGCGAAATAAATTTTAAAACTTCTGCGATTTCTATCGCTACAGGCTCGAACAGCTCTTTTAACTTTTCTGTAATCTCCTTGTATGTTTTCTTGTACGGGTCTTCCCTTGCGTAGGCAACACATAATTTATTGACAGCTATTTCACTGATGTAATGTAACACATTGACTACTTTGTCAGATTCGCGTATACTCATAATTGAAAATGCGCCTTCCAGCCGTTGTAACCATTGGCTCCATGTCGAATTTTCCGGGAAAAATGGATTTATAGTTGTTATTGCCGTTCCTGTCGCCATTTTGTCCAGCGACTCGATTCTACTTGACAGTACGTAATTAAAATTAAAAATTGTATGGATACATGCCCATCATGCAAAGGTAACACAATTTACCAGCTAACTTGCTTTTTTTACCCTCAGGCGCTCCTTCTGAAGAAAAAGCACCAGCAGAGCGAATTTTAATTAAAAAAAAACTTCTCTCCGTAACGCCCGCACGAATTTTTTAGTTGCACACACTTTTGTAGACTTTGTTTCCCTCGTATACTGATACAATTCTCTTCGCCATTTGTTATGTATGTGTAAAGACGAACCGGGAGAGTACATGGGCGTAGAGAATGAACATATCGAGATATGTGTATGTATCGATTTATTCTTACTTGGCTACTGTACATTCGTAGATATCGCAGGAGAACGATGTCTGTTCGCTCGGCCTGCCAGTAGCTTACTGACTCGACCGTATCGATACACACGGCAACCACACATCATACACAAACACACTCACTCCTATCCGTACTCTGTCTCTTTTCCCTAAAAATTATTATCATTGTGAGAATAAGTAAATGATAAAAGATTCCCGATTATTCAGTATGTCACAAAAATATTAGCTCACTTCATTTCTTGTACGTTTGTTTACATTTCTCGTCCACAAACTTTCATACCACTGTATTTTGCATCCTGTTTGTTAAAATTAATCAGAAGACTTGCTGATCGATCACGAAGAACCCTACCAGTATGACGTCGCCTATGTTATTTTAAACAGTTGACGTCATACTTATAGGGTTCTTCGTTGGAAGCGTCAACATCTATTAGACACACACAATAAGTAAGGATACATGATAATTACCAATAACTTTTCTTGGGCATATGCGCAGATAGACGCCGTGGCTTAAGTAGTATATTGACAAATCGCACGTAGAAACAAAAAGCTCTTTAACTCAGCTGTTCCTAGATGAATCGATTTGAAACATTTAGGTAAAATTCTTTGAACGTTGAGGAACAACTTTGCCGCTGAAAGTTTCGTCAACCTCAAACTTCCCCGCACACTTTTTTTCGTCACAGGTTACATGTTTCGTAATTCGTGCAGTATCTATTCGTCATTAAATACTTTTTTATTATACTCTGACGGGAAGTTCGCGTTCCTGTCCTGATTTTAGGCTGGAAAGTCATACATTCCCGTCCGCTCATGATGCGCAGCTCTCTCCTAGTTATTTTTTCGACCAGTCAAAAGTGCACGGAGACAATTTTTCACCGATTTAACCAGCGCCACCTATAGAATCTTTTTTCTTCTTCCAACAGTACGAAAATTTCCAGTACCTGGCACGGGTTTTTCAGGTTTTATAGCATCAAAACAAAACAGTACCGGAAAAACCGATGCCAGGCACTCGAAATTGTAGAACTGTTGGAAGTCGAAAAAATATTCTATAGGTGGCACTGGTTAAATCAGTGCAAACTTCATAAAATTAGATGAATTTGATTGTTTGTGACACTTGATAAACAATACTTCCTAATGATAAAATTTTCTATTGCAAAAAAAAGACAATTTTTTATTCACTCATGTTTTACAAAAGTTGTACAAACTAATCATGAAAATTACAGTCAGATTCTGTAGCCAAACAATACCTATATTAAAATTTTTTATTGTAATAAAAGGAAAACAATTTTTTACCTATTAATGTTTTACAAAAGCTAGATAAATCAAATTTCATGTGAATTTAACAGTCATAGATCTTGTAGCTAAACAATACTTACTTACAATAAAAATTTGTATTAGAATTACGAAAAAAAAACAACTTTTTGTTCACTTATGTTTAAAAAATCTATATAAATAAAATATTATGTTGATTAAACAGTCTTGGATCCAGTAGAAAAATCATGCTCACACGAATAATTATAAATATTAATTGTAATATTTTCACAATTAATTAGTTTAATCTGACCAAATTGATCAAACTGATCGTATTTTTCTGAATTCGTGTTTAATTGTGAGACTCTTCTTTTTTTTGTTTGGTTATTATCCTCTATTTCTTGAAATCGCAGTGCATCATTAACTGGAAAAACTTTGGCCCTTTCATGAACAGTATTCACACGTTTAGAGTTATGTATTTCATTTAATGCATCAGTTTCAGAATTCGTGTTTAATAACATAACTCTTCTTTTTTTTATTGGTTCTTGTTATCTACTCCTTGAAATTGCAGTGCATCATCATCTGGAAGAACTTTGGCCCTTGTATCAACAGTATTGACACGTTTATAGTTCTATGTATGATTTAATGCATCATTTTCTGTCATCTATGATCCAGAAATACCCTTGAAATTCTGTCGTTTTGTTACAGCTGAATGTTCTACATAACCTTGACACACAACATCTGATCTCCAACCACCAAGATTTTTTAATCTTTGTGAAGATGTTCCTGAATCAGAAAGGAGAGTTGCTGCTGTACGTCTGTACGAATGGCCAAAATAAGGTTCTGGATCCAAATCTAGAAAAGATGCTATGGTTTTTGGCCCTTCTGATACCTGATGCTTTCCTATAACCTCTCTCGAACACTTTTCAGTTGCGTAATGAACAAAAAATCCGTCTTCTGCGAAATCCTTTGGTCTTAGTGATAGGTATTTCTGTACAAATTCATAGTAAGGTGGTGCAAAAAAAAAAAAAACGTTGATAGTCGTTTTTTGTATCTTTGATATCAATTTTAAAATAAGAACTGTTATATTCTATATCTGACATCCGAATATTGACTAATTCGACGCACCTTATCGCACCGCCAATCCCGAAAATTAAAATGACCTGAAATAAAATACGATTTATATACAGTATATAATTTATAGTCATGAGTACACACAATAAATAGACACTAAAAAGTACCTTCAAGCACAAATAAATTCTGTCTTCTGCAAATTGCAAAAATTTTTCAACCTCTGAACCAGTAAATGGCTTAGCCTTCCTTGGCTTGTAGCCTTTCGAGAAATTTTTCAACATCGATTTTATTCGATGAAAATCACTTATCTGGATATTATTCCGAAGCATTAAAGTTGTTCGCAGCTAGACCATCGAGCCCAAATAGTGGATGGCTTCAACTTTTTGGACAATGCATCGAAATATACTAGTAAAGTAACTTCCGTTATCAATTGCACTTTGTTATTTCTAAACTATTTGATAAAATCTTCATGGCACTTCTCATATCGTGCCGCAGATTTTTTGGGCGACAAGTTACGGGCTATCAGTATAACCTCTTCCTTAAAATTTCTGATCATAGCTTCTTGATCATCTTCGTCGAAATCGGATGAGCTGTCTGAATCAGACATTTTGCCTGTAATGAAAATAAAACCGATGAGAAAAATCAATCATAAGAAAAATTATAACCTCACAAGATTTATGAACGCGAGATCAGAAAGATATTTGGATATATAAAACCTGCAGTTATAAAGAGATTCACTTTAACGAACACGAATTTCAGAAACTTAGAATAGACATCAACTTAAAAAAATTACTTTAAAGTGTTTTTAAGATTTCTTGCGGTGTACACAGCGAACGAGCGTCTCAAGGCAGCCTCAATGCACTGTAAACAGTAGTAGAGTTCTTCTCTCTCACTCTTTTTTTACCCATAAAGTTACTAGATCCTTGAAGCAACTACGGAATGCAGAGCAGCATAGCAGACGATAGAATAAATGTTGGTTGTGAGAGAGTTAATTTCAATATATTACTGAAATAAATTACTTTATGAGGATTACGAACTTCCCGTCGGGTCTAATAAAAAATCGTATACGCCACTCGGCAGGCAAGTAGCACATCCTTGTCCGCGTATTGGCCACCCTCGGCTTCGCCTCGGGTGGCAATGTGCTACTTCCCTGCCTCGTGGCGTAATATACTAATACATTATCATAAATTTGATAAATTCTGATTAACTCATCGGCAGCGCTGGAGTGTTCCACGTATCCATACCAAATTTCAAAAAATTTAGAACGTTGACTGAGAAAGAGCGATGTATATTTTTATAAACTACTGAATTCGTAATTTTTTAAAAGAAAATTTTTATTTTTTACCCCGAAAAATAATTATCAGATCAAAAACTCGTAAATAGAAAAAAGATGAAATTTTTTATATTTTATAAGCAAGTATTTTTTTAAAATTCATTTAGAGGCTTATCAAACTTTTAAACATGGTCACGCTCTTAAATTCTGTTTCGAGCGCTGAGCGAGTTATTCAATAATGCTCCTCAATTGATGTGTGATACTGTCAGACACAAGGTAAATTGTAGATTAAAAAAAATGTTTTTCCTGATTTATCTGTTAATATCGTGTAATTGAAAATAAATAATATTTGGATCCAAAAAAATTTTGTTCTTATCTGATTCTAATTAAAAAACGCTAGTTTTATTTCTTAACTAAATATCTACAGTCTCATCTTCTTTAATTTTCTAAGAAGAGTCGTAATTAAAAATTCATTTGTTCAAATAATTTTTGATATAGTATAAACAAAAGCATTTCAATAACAGATTATACTTTTTTTAGCGAATCAAAGATAGTGAGATTGTAGCTTTTTAATTATAGAAAAAAACCAGTCTTTGTTTATTATTATCAGATGAAAATGAAAAAATTTTAGATATAAATGGTGTTAATTTATTATTTACACTATATATTGATGCATGAATCCAAGAAAAATTGAAAATAAACTAACGATGTAACTGACAGTATCACATATCAGTACAAAAATGATTTTATGCTCTTTGACTAGAGGATATAACTTTATTTTTGTATGTCTATATATTCGGAAACAACTATTCTAATCAATATTTAACATATAGGACGCAACTTCTATACTCGATTTTTTGATCAGAATTATTTTTAAGCGCGTGTGTGTGTGTGCAACCATACTGCATCCACACATGCATACTCATTAACTTTATACCAAGCAAGTTATACCTTCTGTTTAAACGTATACTTGGCACCTCCGTTAGAGAGCGCGAAGTGTACACTGAGAGACCAATTTGTCACAATAAACACAATGTGTTAACTATTAATATACACACTCAAATCATCAACATAATATATTAATAGTTAACATATCATGTTTATAGTGAACAAATTGGTCTCTTAGCGTAGGTAAAGAAAAATTGGGAAGATAGGAATAGTAAGAGTGTCTTTTTCTCCAGACAGAAGTCATATATAAATAAATATATACTAGTGGGGCTTTGCTTCTTTGCGCGCTCCATGCGCAAACCACCATATTTCAATATGGTTATTCTTATGTCTAAATAATAAACACAAGAATTTATTTTTAATACACCTAAGTGCGTACAAACATAGATAACTAAAGCGATGTTATAAAAATTCACTAAAAATTCGCACAAATGTAGTCAATACATGAAATAAGTCTACTGATCTATCAAATAATTGTTACTAATTTAATACTGATAATGACTCTAATGGATTTTTAAGGTTAATATTGATACGTATGTTTATGTACATAATATTTATGCAATCATTATTACAAAAACAGTTATGAGCCTTGTTTTTGTTATTTTTGAACATTTTCGAATCATTTTTATTTAATTATTTTTTTATTTCTTATACATATTTTTTTACACTTCTACATTTCATTTTCATTTTTTTCATAACTATTAAAAATTCACATCACCTTAAATTCGTACTAATTTTATTTTCAATAGTGTGTATGAAATTAACTAAACATACTTCAACATGTTAGAATTTCATTTAACATTGACATAATATGATAATTTATAACGCATAACAACCATTGAACTTTTAATCTTCACTCCTTAGTGCCTTATTTACCGACGTAAATATCTTATACATTCACATAAATCATCTCCCTTCTGCTTATCTCTCCATCATCTTTCAATCCTATATAGCTGACTAATATTATTATTTTATTTGCTGTTTTTTTTCCCTCTTTACATAGCAATATGTGCTTTATACTTTTTTTTGTCTTCCATTGTAGAGCCCACAGACTATCTCTTAAAAACTTTTAAACTCACTTATATGATTTTCTTTTTGCTTTATTTTTCTCTCCCTGTTTTTTTCCTTTTTTTTACATTTTACGGATGATAGAGTTGTCAATTACCATATTGTTTTTCTGTATTTTCGGATTCACAATAGTCTTTCTTTCCTTGGTAAAATTATCTTCGATTTTTGCAAGTTTATTTTCCTTCGTTGCTTATTTTATAAGTCCTATCGTTTTCCCTACTTTTTCATTTACAACTTTAACTTTTTTGACAATTTTGTATGATTTCTATAGATCAAGTCCGTTAATTTTTTGATTAAGCATACATATGGCCACCTGCTATTGTCGATTTTAATCATGTGCAAAAAGTAAATTTCTTCCCTTTTTTTTATGCCTATTTGTAGGCTAACCCTTCCCGAGTCCATTTTTCATATGTATTTTGGTGTGTTTGTATTTAAACCCAACATGATATTTGTAAACCTGGATCCATTTTTTCTCCTTTTTCTTTCCTTTTTTATTCCCAAATCCATGCCGACTCTGCCCGTCTCCAATTTTCATATATATCCTTGTGTCTTTGCATTTAAACCCAACTTCATATTTTGAATCTGCCTTCTATTCCTTCTACATATTTTTTTCTGTTTCATAGGCAAGTCTCCACTACGTATGTGCAATATAATTGTATCAGTTGATCCATTTCTCCGATTCAAACATTCTACTTTAGCTGTTTTGCTTAAGCTGAAAACTGCTTTGACTGCCCATTGCACCCTACCTGTAGTTTTTTCTACGTGCAACAAAAATTACACAGCCCCACAAGAAAAACAAAAAAAATAGTTCAGCTGACTAGACCATGTTTATCTTATGGTTTTCGGGTCGCTGAATTATGAGTCCTTGATGGCTTAGTGTTTAGCGTGCTAGCTTCCTAGCCTGACGGACTCGAGGCAAAACAGGTTCGATTATCGTCGAAAAATTTTCGGGAATTTCGATTTTCGGACTTTTCGGTGGGAAAAGTACCCGTGGGGCCGAAAACACATTCTCCTGATTCTAGCGGACTGACTGCAGTTTCTACTAATAATGCCTGGGCCTGGGAGGCAATTCCTCCTTGAGGAGGTCGTCGGCGCGCCTTGACCGCTTGGTCGGTGGTTTCCCGCTGGCAGTAGGCGCTAAACCGATCCCCGTCGTGGGAGCCAGTAGCTCATCGACCAAGCCGATCGATCACCGGCGAGTCTCTTCCGGTGGAGCCAACACCTGGGCCAGTTCATCCGAGAAGTCGCTATCAGCCCTGTAACTATCGGTGCGGCTGGGCTGAAGAACTATGAGTGTATTCTCTTCGCTCCTAAGTCTGGTGCCTGACCGAGATGTGTTTCTCTCTCCCTCCCGTCGTCCCTAAGGCTGTTTTAATACCTCAATATTTCGAGTTTTGCCCTGATGCGTATAAAACTGACCAGATTCCTCCGTTGGTCTAATGATCGGTCATCGAACTTCGCCGTTATTTCTCATCTTTTTACTATTCTTCTGCTTTGATCTCTTCTTTTCTGTTTCAACACCTATATCAGAGTAATAGACCAACGGGCTGGCTCTCTCTTTAGGAGGATGGTTTTAGTCGGTAGGCGCTCGTAATGATTAGCATAATGGAGTGTTAGTACACTATAAGCCAGGGTAAAACCGACACTACCTCTACGGTAGTCATGTGTGCACGTAGAGCCGTCTTTAGAAGATCTCCTCCTCCCCGCTACAGAAAAAAAAGGTCGCTCAAGTCGAAAATAAAATTTGCCTTAAAATCCAGTAATTTCTGCACAAAAAAATAGTAATGAGCTGACTAGACCAAGTTTATCTTATATTTTCTGGGTCGTTGAATTCGAATCCTAGGTCTGTTTTACTTCATCACCCTTGAGTTTTTAATAACCTCAAAAAATTAGCCTAAAAATTCAGTAATTTCTTCTAACTTTAATCCATTATTATCTTAATGGTTTAACCCAATAATGACGGAGTAAAGCAGAACTCAGATTCGAATTCAGTAACTCCTAAAACATAATATGAACACGATGTAGTCAAAAAAGCATTTGATTGAATTTTCCGGGGTATGGGATTATGGGGTTAAGAGATAAAGAGGTCAAAGTGTTATAAGATTTTAGTTTTCTTTGATCAAGGGGCTTAGGGTGTAAGTAGTTATTGTGTTTTTTTACTAAAGAATCGATGGATTCATATTAGGAGAAATCACTGGATTTTTAGGCTAATTTCTTGGGGTTATGAAAAACTCAAGGTTGATGGAGTAAAACAGACCTCGAATTCAAAATCAGCGACCCAAAAAACATAAGATAAACATGGTCTAGTCAGCTAAACAATTTTTTTTTTTTGGAGAAATCACTGGATCTTTAGGCTATTTTTTCAAGTTATAAAAAACTTAAGAGTGATGGAGTAATACATACCTTACATTCGAATTTAGCGACCCAAATCATCAGATAAACATAGTCTAGTCAGCTGAACCATTTTTTTTGTAGGGCTGTGTTATTTGATGAGAACCACACTTCTACGTCCATGTCACCGTTTAAAACGTCCAATTGAAACAAATCTGTTAATATCTTTCTGCATTCCTAAAAATCAAGATCTCTTCTTTTTTGTGTTTTGGTAGAGTATGTTTTTCTTACCATATTTATCTAAGTCATTCTGCATAGTTTCGTATCTTCAAAATACTTGGCGCCTAAAACAACGTCATCAGATAATTTGTGACAATACATTTTCAGTTTGCCTACTGTTACACCTCCTGTATTATTTTACATCCACTTATCGTCTATATTTTCTATAAACAAGGTTCATAGTACCCTTGCCTCATATCTTTCATTGTTTAAATAAATTTGCTAGCACCTGGCCGTACGTTCTCGTTTTTTTGTACAGTTTTAGATTCTTTTCAACATTTGTTTCATTTTTATACCCATCCCTCTCATATATAATTTGACCTGGAACATTTCTTTATTGATGTTATCGATTCTGTTTTGCAGTATACGAACACAGCAAAGAAAATATTGTCTTTTTCCTCTACATTATTTTCAATTAAACTATTCAGTACAAAAATATAGAACCCTGTTCTCCTTTTTTCTCTGATGCCAGTCTGACTCTCCTTTATTATTTTACACCCCTCTACCTATTTTTCTACTTTTTCAGCGATTATAATTGCTGATATCTTTTATGCTACATTTGAAAAGTCACTCTCCTGTAAATATAACGTCTTTTTACTCCTTCACTGCCTTGTGAATTTTTTAGATTCTTGCTATTTACCACGCTACGATAGTATGTGTGTTAGTCTATAAGTTATAAAGTATGTTTTTTAAATCAATCATTTAAATTATTTGAATATTCTCGAAATAGTTTTTCATAGTTCTGTCTTCTCCTGTGTCTTTTTGTTTTTATTTTTCCCCAGACATTCTTTTATGCAAATATCCACGTAAATATCCTTGCAGACTTTTCTGCGGACTCCGATACTCCTTATTCGTTTTTAGTAAAATATGTATCATTGTTGTCTCTCAACAAATTTTTGAAATTATTCTTATATGCCTCTTTTCTTGTTATCATACCTCTTTTTTTCTGTTTTATTTTTTTAATAGCTTTCCAAAACTCATTGAAATTTTGCTTTCTACTACTTTGCTTAGTTTCCTTGTGCTTGTTTAATTTTTTTATCTCTTATTGTGCCATTTATGTATTTGACGTTAGTTTTTAGTTCTATCATAACCCTCTTTTATTTTTTTTGGTATTCTATTATTTTATCTACGAGCCATATTTTCTGCTAAATTATTGTGGAATCCTGTTCATCAATTTGCAATGATTTACCTTTATCGATATTATTATTTTTAGTTCACCTGCTACCTGTGCAATAACATTACGTAACCTGTCCTATTTTTGGTGATATTTATTCCATATGTATATTCGCCTCCCTGCGTGCTCTTTTCAACCATTTCCCAATCATTTATATTCATCGAATGAATAGTATTAATTATAACCATAAAAATTATAAAATTTTGTATAATAGTTAGCAATTTTTCTCTTATTTATTAAATATTTCCGCTAAATTATTGTGGAATCCTGTTCATCAATTTTCAATGATTTACCTTTATAGATATTATCATTTTCAGTTCACCTGATACCTGTGCAATTACATTACGTAACCTGTCCTATTTTTGGTGATATTCCATACGTATATTCGCCTCTCTGCGTGCTCTGTTTAACCATTCCCAATTATTTATATTTATCAAATGAATCGTATTAATTATAACCATCAAAATTATAAAATTTTTTATAATAGTTAGCAATATTTCTATTTATTAAAGAACCTTATAATTGTTTCATTCTTCAATTTAAAAATGATTATTCACATATGTATTAATTGTTTTTTGTTTGTAAATATTTTAATTTTTTTTAAATGCTATTTTAAATTATTTCTTTTGAAAAACTTTTAATCTGAAAAATAATAGAACAATAAAAAAAAACAATTGCTTGGGCTAGGACTTCAGACACATACACAGACAATTTTAGATAACAAATAATCAAATTTATCTTAGTATATATTACCAAGTGCATTCATATAGAACATATACAGTACATTTTTTTTAATTAACTCACTCGCTCTTTTTTTTTTTAATTACCATCCATTTTGAGTACTTATAAAACAAATATAAAATCTATATCGAACATACTAAAAATAATCGGACTTTAGAATAAATCTCATCACATCTGTATTGAATGAATATAAGATTTATACTAATATTAGTACAATAATTCTGTCGTTTTGATGCATGTATGCTCATTACATTGCTGGCCCACTATTTACACGTTTTATATAATTGCGACCATTCTATTTAAAAAGCTTTTATAATTTCTAGGGATTTTGTGTGTTTTTTTTTAGCTGAAGAGACTCCCTCCGGTTTAGAATATTTTGACTGCGTAAATTCTAATATTTTGTTATTATCAACAAAAATTTTCTACTCAATGTATTGTAAAAATCTGTAAATAAAATTTGAGAACTTTATTCGACTTAAAATATGTTATATTAAAGTAATTTATTATTTTTTTACATGTTAACTTTTTTGAATTTTGATATTACCTATGGTTAATGTAATTTTTATTTATAAAATAATGAATTATAAGTATAAACTGTATCACATTAAACTTCAGACAAATATCATTCTAAAGAGGTATTAGTATCAAGACAGTAATTTTTTTAAATAACTTAAAAATGATTGAAAAACCTTAAATAGCATGATTGACATGTTTTAAAAAACTATGTCTTTTTGATTATTATTAAAAATCTTAAACTAACATTATGAGAAAAAGGCATCAGAAGCCCATTTCTGTATTTCTACTGAAAGTAAATACTCTTATTTACTGATGATTTATAGTAGCGTTTTTGCTGTGCTGAAAACAAATAAACGTAACAAGTTAAGACTTTATACATCATGTTTCCTTTTATAAAATTATTTTTGCAGCACATTTACAACCTCCGATTATGATTGATATCTTTGTAATATCAAATTCAAACAAACACTTTTTTGCATAACTGTTGCTTTCTGAGTATACGCCCCTTATATTATACTCTGTCTTACTCTAATATCACTCATGATTGTCATTCTGTTGGTAAAGATGACTATCTTAGATAAACAAAGTTATTTTGAAACAAACTGATTATCGACCTATCAGCAACCATATGTGCTGTGTCTGATCACTCATTATAACTAAGAACTTCGTACGACGGAAAAACTTGTTACTTATGTTCTTCTGATCAGGTGTCTATACTGATTGTCATGGCTTATATATGATACTATATAAAACAAGTTGTGCTAGTAAACAGACATCAGCCAATCACCAGCTTGCCCTGCTTTCTTCCATATTTAATAATTATCCGCCCCCCTGAACGCTCCGCGCGCCAACCCCTATATTTCAATGTTTTTATTTTAATGTCTAAATAAAAAAAAAACAAGGATTAATTTTTTATACATGTATGAGTAATTCCAACGAATTTTTAACTTTTCGATTTTTTGGTTGGAAAAGAAAAAAAATCTATTGCACTCTAATTAGGACTATTCTTTTTATTTCTATGATCTGACAATACTAGATAAAAATCCGCGTTACTTATATTTCAATACCTTTTTTTTATTAAAAACTAATTATTAACAACAGTATAAAAACTTCACATTATTGTTATTTTATAATTATTACCGTATTCTTTGGTTTATTTTGAGCATTAAATGTTAGTGTAGACTTTTCCGTAAGATACTTTATTTCTACGTAACATATTAAAGAACTTACTAAAAAATACTATTATATCTTCATGTAACTAATAATAGTGTGATTTCTAAATCTTTTGTGGACTGTAACTTTGCAACGAACGCACAAATCGAAAAAATTTAAGTATGATTTGAAGGATTTGATTCAAGTTCTAATTTAAGCTTAATGAAAGCTTTCTATCTTGCTACCCTTACAAGCTTTGAGCATTTTAATCACTGCTAAAAATGATAAGATCTGTAAATTGTTTAAAGATTTCGAAGGTCACATAATTTTTGTTCAACACAATTTCTAGTTGAAGACTTTTGATATTATTTTTTTAAGAGTGCAAGGAGTTGTACACGCCAAAAAAAAGTTAATTTGCATATGAATTATGAGTGTGCCTCTCAAAGTTAACGATTTTTAGTTTGAGTTAGGCGCTATATAACGATTTTAAAAGTAATGTATGTACAAAATGTTGGGTAGTATGCTTAAAAAAAATAAATATCTTACTTTTTAACCCTTAAAAAACATTTATCGCTTTGGATAATTAAAAAAAATTTTTTTGCTTTTTTTTATACCGAAAATATTGTTGATAAGTAAATCACAATACACAAATTGGTATTAAATCAGAAATATAATTATAACATCTTTTGGTAAACACATACGCTCAGAGGTCAACATTTTACTAAGTCTAGTATGTAAAAAAACAAATCCCTCTTATTTTCATACAATTCTAGAGATAGCTTTTTTTTATTGAACCAGAAAAAAATAGAACAGTGCCTAGTAGCACTTGAAAAGTCACTGAATCTGTACACTTTTAAGCGTAACACTAATAAGCATTAAATAACTTTTGCTTCTAAAGTTGTGTTAAATATTTGTAACATAATACATTAAATTTCTGTATTTATGAAAGTTTATTTCATTCATGAACATTGTATTAATTGATCAGTTACACTTATTTTAAAATTTCGGTGGAATTACTCGTATGCGTACAAACATAGATACTTAAAGCGATCTAATAAAAATTTGCCTGAAATTCGAACAAATATAGTTAATACATAAAATAAGTTCACTGATTTATCAAATAATTGTTACTTGTTTAATACTAATAATGATTATATTTGGTATTTATGGTCAATATTAATACATATGCAATCATTATTTTTACGAATACAGTTATGAGCCTTTTTTTGGATATTTTTGAGCATTTTAGAATCGATCATAAACATAAGTGCATTATAAGATATCATTAAAAAATGCTTTCTCAATATTTATATTTTTAATTTTTTTAAATTATTTTTAAAATTTTAAATACTGATTTTTATATACTTCTACATTTCCTCTTCTTGTCTTATAACTATTGAAAATGCATATCTCCTTAAATCAATACTAATTATATTTTCAATAAAATATAATACGTAATTGATGAAACATACTTTAACATGTAAGAATTTCTTTTTTTATTGAGAAAATATTATAGTTTATAACGCATAACATATCATTGAACTTTAGATCTTCATTCTAAATAGCCTTATTCACCTATCTTTCAATCCTATATTTCTGACTTATATTATTATTATTTAATTTGCTGCTTTTTTCCCTCTTTACATATGTGCTTAATAATTTGTTTTTCTTTCATTGCAAAGAATACAGTCTATCACTTAAAAAGTTTTAAACTCACCTACATGTTTTTCTTTTTGCTATATTTTTTTGGCTCTTTTTCATTCTTCTTTTTTATATATTTAAGGGATGATAAAGTTGTCAATTACCATATAGTTTTGCTGTATTCCATGATTAAAAGAACTTTTCCTGTCCTTTGTAAAATTATTTTTGATTTTCTCAAGATTATTTTCCGTCGTTGCTCTTTTTATCTGTCCTATCGTTTGCATATCCTC
Organism: Copidosoma aretas; assembly: GCA_030522625.1. Taxonomy (NCBI): domain Eukaryota; kingdom Metazoa; phylum Arthropoda; class Insecta; order Hymenoptera; family Encyrtidae; genus Copidosoma; species Copidosoma aretas. The sequence goes on from JAPYYV010002849.1 coordinate 49,420, forward strand.
TACTTTTTAACATACCAACTCTTTTTTGCCTATTTTGTACGATTTGTTGATTTAGTCTCCGTTAATTCTTCTAGTAAGCATAAATAAGGACACTTGCTCTTTTCCACTTTTATTATTCGCAAATAAAACATTTCATTTTTTTGCTTTTGCCTTTTTCTAGTCTAACCCTTCCCGCCTCTATGTCTCATGTATATCCTGATGTTTTCGCATTTTAACTCAACATGGTGTTTGTAAATCTAAAACTATTTTTTCTCCTTTTTCTTTTTTTTCTAATCCTAAATTCATGCCTACCCTGCTTGCTTTCCCTCTTCATATATTTTCTTGTGTCATTGCATTTAAACCTAACATAACATTTTGAATCCACCGTCTATTTTTTCTTTTCTTTTTTTTCTCTTTCATGCACAAGTCTCCGCTACGTATGTGCAATATAATTTCATTAATTAATCTACAAACAATAATCTTTTATTAAAACTTGCAACTTTATCTCCATTGCTTGAGTCTAAAACTGCTTTGAATGTCCTTTGCTCCCTACCTGTCGTTTTTTCTCCGCGCCACGAAAATTTTTTGTCGAGAACCACACGTTTAGGTCCATATCCTAGTTTTAAACTTCCAATGCTTTCGATTAAAATTCAAACAGATCTGTTTCTATCCCTTCTTCATTCCTAAAAATTACATTTTTTTTTTGTTTACTTCTGGTATATTTTTTGTACTTTATTCATCTAAGTCTTTCTGCATATTTTTTCTGTCGTCAATATAGTGGGCATCTTAAACAACGTTATTAGATAATTTGAGACTGTGAATTTTGAGTTTGCGTACTGTAACACCTCCTGTATTATTTTAGATCCACTTAACGTCTATTTTTTACATAAATAAACTTAAAAGTACCAGGCTTCATGGACACCCTTGCCTTTTCTCTTTCATAGTTTAAAAAGAATGTATCAGCTCCCGGCCGTAATTACCTGTTTTTTTGTATATTTTTAGATTCGTTAAAACATTTTTGTCATTTTTATACTTATTTCTCTTAAATTTGTTGTGACTCGGAATATTTATCTATTGATGTTATTAAATTATGTTTTAAAGTCTACAAACACAGCATATAATTTATTGACGACTTCCTCTAGTTTACTTTCAATTTAATGATTTAGTACAATCATATGGTATCTTGTTCTTCTTTTTGTTCTGATGGTAGCCTCTCTTTTATTTTTTTTCACTGCTCTACCTAGTTTTCTACTTTTGTAGCCATTATAATTTCTTAAATCTTGTATGTTACACTTAAAAAGCCACTTCTCTGTAGTTTTAACGTCCGTCTACTTATTTCTTGCCTCATGAATTTGATAGATTGTTGTTATTGCCTACTCTTCCGTAGTATGTGTTAGTCTATATGATATGGAGTATGTTTGTCAAATCAATCGTCCAAATTATTTGCAGATTTTTGACACAGTTTTGAATGATCGTGTCTTCCTGTCTCTTTTATTTTTTTTATTTTTTCCAAAACAATTTTTTAATCAATGATAGATAAGTTCTTGTAAAAATTCTTCTGGGCTGTGCTGTTGATTCCTATACTTCTTTTTTTGTTTTTTGTAAATATGTATCATTGTTGTCTTTTGACAAATTTTTAAAATGATTCTTTTATGCCTCTTTCCTTATTACGATTCTTCTTTATTTAATTTTTTTAATTTTTTAATAGCTTGCCAAAACTCATTCAAATTTTGCTTTCTTATACTTTGCTTAGTTTTCTCATGCTTGTTTAATTTTTTTATCTCTTATCTTTCCATTTATCGTCTTTACGTGAGTCTTTTATACTATTTTTACTCTTTTTTTTTAGTATTATTTTATTTTACCTATAATCCATATTTTCTGCTCAATTATTGTAGAATCCTGTTTATCAATTTATAATGATTTACCTTTATTTATCTTATCATTTTTATCACTTTGATACCTGTGTTTAATTACATTACGTATCCTGTCCTATTTTTTTTATGTTTAATCCTTACGTATATTCGCCCACTTGCGCGATCTGCTCGCTAACCTCCTAATTTTTTATATTTATAAAATGCATCATTAATTACTATCATATCAATATATAAAATTTCTTATAAGATAGCAATTTTTCCCTTATTTATTAAAGAAGCTTAAAATAGCTTTATTCTTCAATGTACAAAATGATGCTTGAATATATTTTATTATTTTTTACTTATAAATATTTTAATTTTTTTTCTTTTTATAATTGTATTCTGAAAATATTTCTTTCAAAAACTATGAATTTAAGAAATAATCGAACTTTTGCTTGGGGTAGGACCTTAAACACATAAACAGACGTGATCTTTTGTGATTTAATATAACACATAATAAAATTCAACTTATGATATATTACCAAGTGCAATAATATAGAACAAATACAGTACCATTTTTTTAAATTAACTTACTCGCTCTTTTCTAAAAAAAGTAACAATTAATTTTGAGTACTTGTAGAACAACTATAAAAGCTGTAACAAATTTGAAAATAATTGTGATTTAAATAAATTATGTAACATCTATATTGGATCAATATAAGATTATCTATATACTTATATTAGTAAATAATTCCGTCGATTTTATGAATTTATGCTCATTACATTTTTTGCGCACTATTCGTACACTTTATATAATTGCCACCATTCTATTTGAAAAACTTTTATAATATCTAGGAATTTGATGATTTCCTTTCAGCTAAAGCGACTCCTTATTGTTTAGAATATTTTGCCTGCGCAAATTGTAGTATTTATTTATTATGAACAGAATTTTCATTTTCGTTGTATTGTTAAAATCTGTAAATGAAATTTGAAAAATTTATTGCAGCTTAAAATTTGTTATTTTATAATCTTTTATTTTCATACAGGTAATCTTTTTAAATTTTTTTTAATACTTATAGTTGATGTAATTCTACTTCATAGAATAATTCATCAAAGATATTAACTGTAATCCATCAAACATTTGACAATTTTTTTTTTTTCAATGTATTATTATTGAGACAAATTTTTTTTGATGATTAAAGAAATATTTAAAAAATTTTAATCGCATTATAAGTATTTGTTAAAAAACGAAGTCGTTCTGATTATTATTATAGATCTTAATACAAATATTATGAATAAAATGCATCAGAAGCTCTTTTTGCTTTTTCTACTGAAAGTAAATACCTTTATTTACCTATCAATTATAGTAGTGTTTTTGCTGTGCTGAAAACCAATACACGTTATAAGTTAAGACTTTGTATATCATGTTTCATTTTGACGAATTATTTTTTTAGCTCATGTCACAACCTTCGATTATGATTAATATCTTTATAACATAAAATTTAATCAAACTCTTTTTCACATAAGTATCGCTTTCCATGGATACGCCCGTTATAGTATACTTTGTCTTACTCCAATACTACGCATGGATGTTATTTTTTTAGTAAAGATGACTATCTTAGAGAAACTAGATTATTTAAAACAAACTGATTATCGACCAATTACTAACCAGATGTGTGACAAATTTTTTTTTAAATTTAAACTTGTAGTTCTATATGTTTTTTACATGGAGTTGCATATAGCAGTACCAATCTAAAACCCATTATTATTGCCATATGTAATATCATATGCAATGCCACATGGTTTTACATAAAAATTGCATACAGAAAGACTTTCTATATTTTAAAGTGTTTTTTTTTAATAACTTATTAAATTGGACTTTGTATAAAATGTGTGACTAAATAGTTTGTATATAAGAAACTAATAATGGAGTCAAAATTTACGATAAAACAGAGAAACATTTTTGGAGGACCTGGGAGGAGGTAGGATTGGAGTCTGGTGGGGAGCTGGGTGTAAGCGGGGGGGGTTAAACCAATTTTTTGGGGTTCAATTTTCACGGTAAAAAGAATAAAATTCACCTCATTTCGGGTGGGAGCTGGGGGAAGCGGGGGGGAGCTAGTACTCGCCCTAAAACCACACAACTATATAATATAGAAAGATATATGTATATACATACAGCCTTTGTCTATACTGCTGCATGGTGGAAGTCGTGTGGTGGATGTAATAAGGGCTTAGCTTGGCCCCTGTTACAGCTAAGGTACGATCAGGCGAATAATAGGAGCGTTCGATTTTCGTTGGTCGGTCGCTTGCACTTGTGTTTTAAGTTTTTCTGTACATAGTAATCGCTTAACGAGCAATCAACTCTATAAATATACTTATGAGGGATATTCAGACCTTGACGCGGTTAGTCAGAAGTCGAATACCTCCCCCACTTTGCCAGAACGGATTAGATACTGGCTGTATAATTTTATTCCATATAAATTACAAGTGCCATGTATTCTTTTTGATACTTGATGACTGAATTTATTCGGACATTTGCTAACATGTTCATAGTACATAATTAATGTTCATTTTCAACATTGAAAAAGTTTTTTTAATAAAATACTATCAATACGGCTTAAACATTTTTTTATTAGTTACTTACCCTTATTATCCCATCCCCCCCCCCTCTCTCCCTAGAAGACAAATGGAATCAAGGGTTAGAAGGGGGTGATAGAAAATAACGGAGAAATTCGATGGCCAGCTCTTAATCAAAGAGATGAGAGGAGTGGCTCTTACGCGCCTGGGCGAAGCTCGAATACTGGCTGGTACCGTAATAAAATTGGTGGAGCTAATTCATGTGGTGTGTATCTGGGTGAGTCTAAATTGTAAGTGGGCTGTTTTTTGTGTATGTAGGGGTGTACTTCTGACTTATGTATGATCAGATGTGTAATCTGCGTTGTCGTGAAGTACTACTACAGAACAGGGGTGCCTAATTAGGTCGAAGCGCCCGGGCTGTATGTTAGCGAGTGCCACAATGGTAGGGTTTGGATGATCCGTGATGGAAGCATGGACTCTGGAGGCGAGAATGGGAGCTGCCTCGATGAGAGCGATGATATGAAATTTCCTACAGATTTGGGGGTTCCTGATGTACCGCGGAATAGCCAATAGGCCTTAGGATCTTCATGAAGGTCCCCTAAATAGCCTTGAGACTGTTCTCTCTTGCAGTGCACCAGGTGGAGATAATGTAGGTGATGCTGCTCCTTATGATGACTTTAAAGGTGTACAGCTTGGAATTCCGTGAAACTGCTTTGTTATTGAAGAATGGTTTTAACTGCACAAAAGCCCCGTAAGCCTTGCCGCGTGTGCAGTTGATGTGCCTTGTGTATGTGAGTAGTCTGTCGAGCGTGACGCCGAGATATTTTGCGGAGTAGTTCCATTGAATGTCTACTCCGTTGACCTTTACCTTATTCAACTTTTTTTTGTGGTTTTCCCAGCAAAGGAGAATGGCTATAGTTTTAAATTGCTTTACGGACAGTCTCCAAAGACTATAACAGTTAAGGAGAGTTTCAAGATGCTCATTTACATGGGCGGTGCACCGTGAGTATTGTTTTGGCGTACAGCCGACCGCGACCGCGACGTCACACAGTGGGGAAAAAATAGTTTTTTTTTCTGGAAATAAAATGGGCTCAACCCAAATAAACCAATCTTGATAATTTTTTTGGAGCTTACTAATAATCGCATACAGCATATAGGAAAATTGTACCGCAGTCAAAATATGTGAGATAAGGGGGTGAAAACTACCCCTAAAGTTGAAGATTTTGTCGAATAATTAAGTCAATAATTGA
>JAPYYV010002851.1:0-19520 GCA_030522625.1 Copidosoma aretas
CAGTCTGCTGAGCTGCTTCAATGAAAAGCACAAGGAAATGTGCTCCTACAAATACTTGTACAGCTGTAGACATATTACGACAAAGGTAAGCACAGTGCTCTAACTCAGAAAAAAAGCACAGCCCTTATTTTTATTGCCACAATGAATCAATATACACAATAGAAATGGACAAGCCTATATTTTGTTATCCTAGCTATTTATTAATTTTATTAGTCTATAATGGTTTATCAGAATAGGCCAGCAAAAGCCATGTTACCTGATTCGTTATTTTTGTTTAAATAATCTATTTTTAAGAGAATAAATAAACAGGTAATTTGATATTACCTAATCTTGCTAGCTGTTGTTTTTTTAAATAATCTATAAAAATCAATGGATTATAGGTCAGACCATCAAATACAACTTAAACCTGTTTGTCGTTTTTTTTATCAATAATATATGGTTGACCATTCCACCTATTGCATTTCTTTCTAGATTGAATCCTCGTGTTAACAATACTAAGGCTGGTTAATTAGCCTTTTGAACGTCAGCTATACTAAATTTCGTAACACAAGGCTTCCACTGTTTGTAAAAAAAAAGAATCCAGAATTAGATCACTTGTAATATTAATTTTTTCTGATGCTTTTTTTAATGCACGTGAGTAAAATTCTAGATCTTTAGGGTACTTATTAAATTTCGCATGTGTAAAGTTACAACACGTGTATTTAAGCGAGTGGGAGCTCACTTGAACCGCTATTTTATTTTATTCTTTTAATTACTAAATATCACAGTGTCAGCAAAAAGGACTTGTATTACGTCCAACAGTTACTGCTACTCATTAAATTTATTGCATTTTAAAAACATTATTGCGCATTTCGACATCGCCAAGCAAACACTCAGTCTCTCGTCAAGTTGCTAATTTTCTTATTTTTATGTAGAACTTCAAATTCTTTACAATTCTTAGTTTTATAATTCGAAAGGTAAGTTTCAATTTTTAAATGATTAAACTTGGTCAACGAGTTATTATCAAGTGCGGTAGGTGCGATAGGTCAACCATATATTATTAATAAAAAACCCGCGAGCACGTTTACGTTTTTTTTAATCGTCTGTCCTATAATCCATACATTATTGTAGATTTATTAAATGAAAAAGCAGCGAGCTAGATGAGTTATTTTTAAATTACCTGTTAATTTGTTCTAATAAAAACTGAATAAATAAAATAAAAACAACGAATCGGGTAACATGGCTTTTGCTTGCCTGTTCTGATAAACCATTATAGACGAATAAAATTAATAAACAGCCAGGATAACAAAGTATAGGCTTGTCCGTTTCTATTGTCTACATTGACTCATTGTAGCAATAAAAATAAGGGCTGTGTTTTTCTTTTTCCTAAGTTAGAGCACTGTGCTCACCTTTGTCGTAATATGTCTGCAGCTGTACAAGTCTTCGTGGGAGAACATTTACTTGTGCTTTTCATCGAGGCAGCTCGGCAGACTACGTTTTTCTTTGATGCAGCACCATAAGCTGTCCTAGTCTTCGAGTCGATGTGTCTCTCTGTGCTATTTTTCGACATAGCTTGGAAAGCTGGGCTTTTTTTTTGTCAGACTATCCGTGCTGCCTTATGTTCGTCTGACCCTGTGAACTGAGCTTATCTTCGTACGCAGAGTCGATAGTCGATATGTAACAAAATACCGTTAGTTGTATTCAATATAAAAATTTTCAGAAATTCCCTAATTGGAATACAAAAATAGTACATTATGCCACTAGGGTGCAAAGTGCCACTTCGCGCCCACGGGCGCACTTTGTGCCCGATGAACACTTTCGGCCCAAGGGCGGAAAAGTACTATCCCGCCCAAGGGCAGAAAGGGTTCAAAGAGTGCAAAGTGTGCACAAGGGCGCGAAGGCTTGCGCCCAAATTGCGTAGACTATTTTTCTCTTTAAGGCTGGTCGGGAAATGTATGAAAATGCAGAGATCACTATAAAACTTTGTGAATTTGTTCTTTAAAGTGTCCTGAATCACCATGAATTTTTTCAGTATTTTTTATAAGTCATTTTTTGAAATAAATTAATGACCAAGTTGAGCTCTTTAACATACGCTCTTATGGGACCTAACCTCAAATCAACCTTTGACATAGACAAAAAACTTTTAAAAATGCAAAGATATGAAAAAAATACATATCTGTTCATAAATTGTTATTTTTACAATCGTTGAGTAAAATTTCGAGCCACGTTATGGCGCATTTCAAAGTAAATCAATGTAAAACGTAAACGAAATGTCGAGTTCATAGGCTGCGGGAGGAGGTACGCGGTAAGGGGGGTAGTGCTGCGCGGGGCCGGGGACGCCCCTTTCCTCACCCCTCAGCAATGATACTCCCCACCATCCTTAAGGGTGAAAAGTGAGAATACCATCTGCACATAATTAAAGATTGATTTAATACGATTTCTATGGCACCGCAAATAAGTATAGAATCGTGTAGTAAAATTGAAAATAAGTATGTGTATTGTACGCCATCAGTTTACTATGCTTCGTTTTTAAGAAACAACCTTTTAAAGATCAAAATTCTAGCTGTTAGTGCTGTACTATGGAATTTACTATACTTACATGCAAAAAAAAGTTAAAATATCGTGGAATTTGGTATATTTATGTTTTTCATGCTAGAGAATGTTGAACGTCGACATCTCGATTGGTTGTCAAGCTATCGAGGTGAAACATCCCAATATCAAATAATCGATTTTGATGTACGCTATGAATATAGATCAATTAATATCGTAAGACTGTCACACTGACAACAACTGCAATCCACATATTTCTCGGCTTGCGTGTTTGCATGTACGGTATGTTGTGCATATATATGTGTATGAGTATGTGTGTATATGTGTACTTTGTACAGGGCCGAAGGGGGTAAAACCCCCGCTGGGGGTGCAGGGGGCGAAGTCTCCGCTGGTGGGGTACAGCAGGGGCGAAGCCTCTCCCGCTGCCACACAACGAACGGATCGATCAATATAAAATTGTAATCTAACTATTGAAATTGGATCACCATATCAAGAAAAAAGAACCAAACTCACGCATCAAATAGACTCGATCAATAAAAATAATGATCATACTTCTACCCTTCAACATGTTAGGTATTCCTCAAAAAATTAGTATAGCGGTATTTTTTGTAATAGCGGGCGGGAGTGTACTTTGCGCCCTAAAATGCGGGCGGGAATAGTACATTACGCCCCTAGGGCACAAAGTACGAACAATAGCGCCCAAAGAGCGCGGTTGGTGTACGTTTGTGCCCGAGGTGCGTATAATGTTTTTCTTACCCAGGACACAAAGTGCAATTCTGGGCCTGTGGGCGTACTTTGGGCCCGCGAAATCACTTTGGGCCCTAGGGCAGAAAAGTACTTTGGGCCCTAGGGCGGGAAGTACATTTCCACCCGCTATAACAAAAAATACCGCTGAAATAATTTTTTTGAGGAATACCTAACATGTAACGAAGTTCCACTTTGCGCCCAAGGGGGAAAATAGTAGTTTTCGTCACAAATGTGCATCTCTCCAGGGCGGTCCCTGGGCCCGAGGGCGCTTGCAAAGCAACGCCCAAGGGACCGTTGGGACCCCCCTGGTCGGATTTACATGATTGGCGATCGCTGTTTTTTCTACCGAGGGTGTACCAGGGTTGCAAAAGTGCCCGAGGTAGGAAACTTATATTATTTTTCGTAATAAGTGGCTTTAAAAACTGTATATGATATTTCTCTTGTTTCTAAAACTTCATGACCAATGAGATATTTGAACAATTTGTTTGAACTATTGTATGTTTACATATCAAAGGTTGGATTCGTAATTATTAGTCTTAAAAACTATGAAAAACATATGTCACTAGTTTAAAAAATTTTTTTACCAATTATTTGTTGAAACAGTTTGTTTGATTTACTGTTTTTTTGCATGATAAATGTGGGATTTGTGTTCAGCGTCCCGAAAAACAATAATTAATACTGTTACCCGATTTTTCTGATCCAAATATTCTTCCAAATTAGACATGAACAGGCAAGTTTGGCCACGATGATGACTCTGGCGACACCTACAAAATCAATGTGAATCACATGTTTCCTATCATATTTCGAAGAATAATATGCATCTAATGATATATTTCTGCTATGCTGCATACATTCTAATATTGATGTTTTTCGTTCAATATATTTGAAACTGTACAAGTTTTTAATCCTAATGTTAAATGAGTATGCCTGTATAGAAAAAATATCTTATTTATCTGTTTGCCGTGTTTTTGCCAATTTTTTAATTTTTCCGATGTTAGAGGCGATAAGATCATTTTTCAATGCATTCTAACTATTCAAAGGAATCGAATTTATGTAGTAGAGTAGCTAAGAAGCTAATATATGTTTAAAAAATTAAAATAAACCAAATTTCTGTTTAAAAGCGGAGTTTGATCGTTTTTCAAATGATTTAGCCACTTTAACATTTTTTTGCATATCAAATGTCGGATTAGTAATCAGCAACCTAAAAAATTATAGATAGTATGTGTTAACGATTGATTAAAGTGGGCTATATTTTATTAATATTTTCACGGCCAGATAAGGAGAGAAGATGAGGAATGTGAGCCGGAGCATTTATAGGTGTAAGAATATGTACAACACAACACTTTCCACTATATAAATGGAGTAATTTACTTCTGAAATTAACTTAAACATAATAGACAATAAAGAGACTGTTTCACAGCGAACCGAAATATAGCAATTCTAAAAACGTTAAAATAATGGTTCTCGAGGCTTCTATGCGGAAGAAGAACAGCAGCTTTGCACTACAGGCAGTACTGGCTGCAAAGAACGACCGGAGCGGACTGACTAGCAGCATTGGGCTGCTAGTATAGAGCGCAATACATACAGGGAGCGCTATGATTGGTAGTCACGCTAGAATGTATAACACAGGTTATAGGATAATAAATTCGCCTAGTTTAAAGCGCCAAATTTCAAAGACAACGTCAACCATCAGTATAACTTATACACAAAAGAAGAAACTAAGGAAGGTATGTGTCAAGCCAGCCTACATGCATACACACAAATAATTTAAAATAATTTTCAACCAGATATTTTGTTCATCGTAGTTGTAAAGAATATTATGAAACAAGTTTTAATACTACAGCAACGCAAATAATTTAAAATAATTTTTAACCAGATATTTTGTTCATCATAGTTGTAAAGAATATTATGAAACAAGTTTTCAAGTTGTTATAATTTTAACGTTCATAGCATGCTATTCGGAAAAATACATTTTGTTTTTAAATCTAAATAATGCTGGGCTTTTTATGAGGCGTCGATTTTTTCCTGATAAGAGCCATGGCTTTCGCTACTGTAGCACAAACGTTGTAAAGTATTTGTTATAATGAACAACTGATGCAGTGACCATAAAATCTAAATTGGTTTGGTAAATAATTTTTTTATTTAGGACTCTAAAACTGAAAAATTTTAGAAATATTTTTAAACTTAATAAAATAGGAAGACTGGCTTTTTATACAGACCTCATACATAGCTTATACTATATTATTCTCAAATGAATAAAGAGTAAAGCGTCTATCTCTCTCCGCACGCAGATTCTATGACATCATGTACATAAAAGAAGTATAATATGTACTTTACCGTCATGACACTTGCAAAATGGAAGTAAAAACTAAGATCTCGAATGGTTTTCCATAAATTGTCATGAATTATAGAGCTGACAAAGAAGGTGGCAAAATTTTTCTTTTTTAAGATGTTTAAAACAGCTTTTAACTGCTATGTAGATGATGACAAATATGTTATTACGCCAGAAGAATACAGTCTGTTAAGATTTAAATTTGTAATTCCTCATAAGTATATTCATCTCACTATTATATTGGATAATCATTGCTGGATGGAGCAAAAAAATGGGATTTCAGTTTTTCTTATGTCTTACAGTTCAAAGGAGAATACAAAAATTAAAAATCGCTATTTTTATAATATAATACGTTTGGGCATCTAAAAATATTAGGGAAAGCCTGGTGTAGGTATATAAAGTTTACAAAACTATTTTTATTGAGCAAATCAATAAACAATATCTTTTTATTAGGCTGGAAATTTGAATAGTGATAAATAAAGTGGTAAGTAGCGGGGCTGTTTTAGATAAATCTGCTTCTTTAACGTGAAATAATTTGTTAATATTTTTATAACGTTATCCTAACTCAACATATATACCACCAACAAAAAGATCTAAATTACATAATAAATATAGCCATTTGCTTACCTCCAGGCAGAAATTCCATTATAAGATATAAGTTGATTGGATCTTGAAAACTGTAATACATTTTAACAACCCACTGATGATCTGCTTCCACAAGAATATCTCTTTCTGCTCTAACGTGAGCAACCTGCTCTTTTTCGAGCATATCAGCTTTTCTGAGTATTTTCATTGCATACACATGTCCAGTATCTTTTTTTTGAACAAGTCTCACCTTAAATCATTGGAAGAAAATTATTTTTCTGTATAAAAACTTATAAGCCTAAAACAATTGTTGTTAAGTAAAATAAATACACCTTGAAATAAGAAATTTCACAATAAAAATTTGAAAAGTACACTAAAAAGTTACTCTAAAAAGTTCAACCAAAGATTTTAATATTTTGATAGGGATTCTCATAGTATACGAATAATAACATTAGGTGCAATGTTACATGATCTTTCCATGGTTAGTTGTCATTTTAGTGTACTTAGTAAGAATATTATCCCTGAGCTCTGGCTATAGCATAGAGTCAAATACTAACTACCCTTATATCCAAATAAGCATGGGAATGTACCCACTGAAATAACTAAGATCTCTATCTTTTCATACATTCAATGTACAGTCAATGGCCTGTTATGCGCTAGTGTAGTAAGGGCTACATAATACACATCAATACTATAGTTATCTTTATATTTATAAAAAATATGCACATAGTTACAAAAATACTAGTCGACTCGCGGTTATCCAGGCAAAAGCAAAACATAAAATAAGTGATTACTTATAATAATATTTTAAATATACAATCAATACCATTCATTACTTATAACCCCTATGTTTTAATTTTGCTGATAACTTTTAATCAATATTGATCAAAATAGATTTACCCTCGGCTTCTTATTGCATCGATATAAATAGAAGGGTTCCTGCACGTGTGTATATAAAATTCCTACACGCGTGTCTGTATAAATATTCTTGAACAGGCTATTAGTTTTTTGAAAAAATATTTACCTCGGTTTCCTTAAGATACGTACAAGATAGAGAAAATTAAATTTTTGTTTTCATGTCAACACACTTTTCTAGTTGTACGCTTCAATGTTGCTGTCCTCTTTAGAAAACCTGTGATAATTGCTATTTTTTTATTATTGGCTCATCTGGCTCTCCCTTCGTGGTGCGGGTTTTTTTTCTTATTTTTGAGGTTATGCTGTTCTCACCCGCTTGAGCACATCTTTTCTAGTTTTCGAACTGAAAACAAGTTTTGAAGTTAGTGCATGAAATTGTTAATAACAATTTGTCAACAACTCAAATGCACATGTACGCACCTTCATTGTTAATAGATCGACGAGCTACCCCGAATTTAAAAAAAAGGTAAGTTTAGGACTAATTAAAGCTAATGTATTTAAAATTCTTTCGCCGTCCCGGATGTGAAGAGATCCAGTTGCAAAATGACTCTACGGAAAACACTACGCTTTCACCGTAATATGCTTCAATTTTAGATCTTTATGTAAATAAACAAAGTAACAGGAATTTTTAAAAAACCTATCTTTGCTCCTACTGGTCACAAGACAAACTTTTTTTTTTCAAAATTTGTAGAAAAATTCCAGAAATACAGTTAAATTCAAAGCATTACTTAGTGTTGAAAAATCAAAGAGTTATTTAATAATTACTTAAACTGAAAATCGTTTTCATTGCAATGTAGCCACTTATTGCTCAAAAGTTGTAATGTTTATTATTAGTTATGAAAGTATATCACTATCCAAGCATGCTAAATCAAAGACGCTGATGTAAGATCACTGAAAGAATTTTTCCAACTAATTGAAATTTGCACATTTTCTAGTTGCAAATTCAATTGTTCAAAAACTATCTAGCGGATCGTTTTTATTTTTGGACTGCTACTTCCACATGACTTTAAGAACGTTTCGGGGGTTTTTAAGCATTCTTATTAAATTGCATATAAAGTTATTTAATAAGAACGAATACGCCGTTTTCTGTGGTTTTTTACTATTTGCGACTAAAATGGAAGTAGTAACAAAACTTTTTTTCTCATTTTTTAGGTAATTCACTAAGCTACTACTTTTAGACGAGCCGTTTTGCTGTATAATCAATAATTTTTTTCTTGTAATCAGTAAAGAGTGGAAAAAAATCGGATTTCTACTACGAATTTGTTAATAATGAAAAACGCAGAGCGGCTTAGCTGCTACTTTTATATATATATTGAATAAAACACTATTACGGAGCGATTCCAATACAAAAATTTCTTTCTGGAATTAGGATACAGAATGGTCCTCTGGATGTCTAATTATATCATTCTACAACGTGAAAGCTTGAGTTTTGTCATTTTTCGTGGGAGATTTCGATGTATAAAAGTTTGCTTATAAATAATATACCTGTATACTTATATAATAAAAACTATATTCCTAATTTAATTATTTTTCAGTTATCACTAAACAGACATACAGTAAAAGAGTTTGTCCATATATATATATATAAAAAGAGATACGCATTTTTATTTATTTAAAAATTTGATCAATTGTAGTTAGTTATTCTTCTTATTCATTGTACAGTGTACTTAGGACTTACAAAGTATGCTACAACGCCCGTAAGTGCTTTATATATTCGTGTCTGGTTGTTAGCTAAACTTTTTTGCCACCTTGTTGTTTCTCAGCTCGTGATGGTGAGCCATTGTGTCGGGACAAGAGGCCTCGTGCCGATAAAAATAATAGAAAAATGTCTAAAAAAGTGTCACGAAAATCATAAGGCACGAACATTTGCATGAACGCATGTTTCAGTTCATTTAGATTCATTAGTTATTCAAAAAGAAGAACATTAAAGTGGCGACAAGTAAAGAAAAATCAGTTACGTGTGGTAAATGTAACAATAAATATGGAGTCATTGCATTGAAAAATTTAAAATACCTGTCGCCTGGGCATAAAGAAGATCGAAGAAGATGTCGAGGACGAGATGAACAATAATGAAGTTGCAATAGGACGTACTTATATCATATTTTAATAGTTTAAGGGAACCTGACCTGAAGAAAAAACAAGCTTGTGTGCATAATAAATTTCATATTGCTAATAGCGATTTTCTTTTTCTATAGCCGCAGAATAACCAAAAAGTAACAAGTGAAGAATCGAACGAAAGAAGGTGCTAATATCTGTAGTGTAATAACTTTTGGACCTCTGGTAAAAGTACAACAGTGCTGAATGATCGCAATAAGTATTTGAATAAAGGATGAAGCTTCTTAGGGTCTTTGTCTATTACAAAAAAGAATTTGACGCAAAAAGATATTTTGAAGAGAAAGTTAAAAAGACTACTGTAGTAGTAAAATAAAAGTTTGTAATATAACTGACGAGGGTCCAAATGATATTAATGATAATCAAGATGATGATATCACATTTTTAAGAACTTTAGAAGAAATTTTTAATACTACTTAAGACTTAACTCACAATATCGAAATTTTAACTATTCTCTGATACTAGTCTTATAATGAAGTTCAGCTCAATTTTCCTACTGCTAGTCATCATGTGATATCAGTTTCAAAAAACATTGCTCAAGAGAAACGTATAGTAAGTGATCAAAATCCTCAAAACCATCCATCTATAGAAGCAAATGATATGAGTCATATAGTTATTTTCTATTAGTCAAATGATTGCCCTCCAGTAATACCAGGTTAAAAAGATTGTGTCTGTAAAAGTTGATGAAAAAAGAATAATAATGGAAAAACGATTGTATTTAAATGATTAAAAATAATTGTATTAATTATTTACAATCAATAATTACACAATGAGAATGCGGTTTATAAAAGTTTTCTAGTTTAAAACCAAAACACTGTGTATTGGCAGAAGCTGGTAGTACTTATTCAGTTTGCGTCTATCCGATACGTAAAAATGTAAAATTATTAATATATGTAGAAAATTTAAATACAATTACAGGTGCTTCATAACAAACAGTCAAGCATTATAATGATTATTTGGATCCTACATTGTGATATACAATCTACTTATAATTTTTTGGGATCATGTGATAAGTGCCCTGGTCTAAGTAATATTGTTGATGAATTAGAAAAAAATTTGAAAGCAAAATCGATCGAAAATATTTAGTAGAAACAGTGGATTACAACAAAAAACACTTCATTACAAACCTCAATATCTAGAGTAAAAGAATATTTACAAATTTTAAATAATAGCTCAAGTAAATCATTGCTACATTCTTTTTTAGTGAATAAACAAAAAAAATGTTTAGATGTGATTTTTTCAAAAAATAACTCCGTTATCATTTTAAATTATGTTCAAGGTATACACTAGAATAATAATTAGGTTTCAATACATCCATTTCCAATTTATTACAAAGATGATATTGATTACTTAGAAATTAAAAGTTCTGTATTCATATGTGAATGTTTACGTCATCTGTTGTTATATTCCAAAGAAAATTAGTAAGCTTTTAAATACGCAACTACAAGAGATCAATAAGATATTGTATTTTTTTCATCCCCTGGGCGAAAGTTTGCAGTTCCACGGTTAGGTTAGACTAGAAGAAAAAGTACTTTTACCCGCACCTTAGTGGAACAGCGGAACTACAAACTTTCACCCAAAGGATGTAAAAAAACACTATTTCTCACATGGAGGGGGAACAAAACACCCTCACGAACGTGCCTGTGACGCCCTCTCGGCTTCCTCTCGAGGCGTCATATCACGTTCGTACGGAAGTTCCGTTTCCCCTCCTTGTAAGAAAATCTACTATTTTTGGATAGTTTAAGCGGGCAATATAGAAATAAGAAAAATTTCATTAATCTTACTCCTCATTTGGAAGATTTTCAAATGGAAGCTAAGTGACACTTTTTTTCGACGACGCATGGTAAAAAAACGTGTGATGGATTAGGTGAAACATTAAAATGAGTTGCTGCTAAAGCCAGTCTTTGAACAGTAAACAATCATTAGCAGACACAAGAAATTAATTATTTGGGCAATAGAAGCTCTATCGAATATAACGTATTGCTATTTAAAAAATGATACGTATAAAGAAAAAAAGAAAAATATTACCAGCATGCTTTTAGAAAGTTATAACATAAAAAGTAATGTAAAGTATCATTGCATAATTTGTATCTCTCTTGAATAATTAAAATCAAAACAATTCTCATTGTAAGAAAAATAATATTGTTAAAGTTTTTATACAAAATATATTATAACCTTTTTATTTTTTGTTTTTAGATTACTATTGCAGACTGACCCTACACCAATCACATTTGAATAGACTCATGTGATTGGTGGCCGTCATGATAAGTGCAATTGGTCGACTTTGTAATAGACATTGATGGCTCACCGTGATGTAAAAGGTGTATTCGCAAGGTTTAAACGGACTTATCTTAATGCAAGATGCCCTTTTTCTTGGTCACCATTGCTGCGTTTGCACCCTTACTCCTGCCCCACCTTTTCTCTTCTTTGGCTATGCGTAACGCTTCCTTTTGTTACAATCATAACTCAGTTTGTATTCATTATGCTACATGTTCAGCAATTATTATTAGTTTCTCTAATAATTGTCTGCTGATATGTTCTGGTCTGTCTTGCTTATTGCTTTTACAATTTTTATTACCGTACTGACAATAATACTTTCGTGATAGCACTATCGTGATTTTTGACTTCTTTATTTTCATTTTAATATATAGGTTGCGTACATTAGTTGTGACGATGGCGGTTGATTCGTGGTGATTGTGTGCGATAAGACGCTGAAGTTAAATCTGCCATGTGTGTCTGAGGCACCTCCTTGTATTTAGTAAAATGACCATTTTCTTATTTTTTTTTTTAAATCCATAGTCCTTAGTAAAATGTAACAATTTTCCAGCGTTTTGTCATGACGAGGCTGTCTGTGCACAGCGAAACGACTTCGAAATATTATTATATATTCAAACTACATATAAAAATTTTATAATGTGATTCAGAACATGGTACTTATGTTATAACAGTAATGTATTAGAGGCATAATAAATTAATGTATCAGAGTTGTAATTTTTGTCGCTCTTTATATAATTACTCAATTCTCACAGAAACTAATTTATTGTTTGCTCCCATAATGTTCCTTAATTATTTATTTACTTATTTTTCAATCCTATAAAGTCGCGATTGCAAGTAATTATCGTCATTCAATAAAAAAAAACCGCTGCCAAGTTATTGGCACAATGCTTCCTCATTCACATGTTCTACTTATTTTTTACATACACACACTCATCAATTTTCTTTTTTCTCTATTCAAAAACGTTATTTTTTTTATGAAATTTCATTGTCTTAACGATTTCTTACCACAAAAAATTCTAAAAGAAAATTTTGTTACGACAAAAATATTTTAAAATAATCATTTAATTTAATAATTCTAATTTTAAATATACAATATACTGTGTAGCATATTTGTATCAATTTCATACAATTTTTTATTTTCCTAAACTCATTCTTATCAATACGATTAAAATTGTGCTGCATTATCATATTATAAGTTTGATAATTTTAACATTTTAGCAAGGTTGCACTTGGTAAACGTCCTCACCCTATTCCTATGGAAGCATTTTGTTTGTGCATGATGTGATCTCCTAATCTTATGCTTTTGTGCAACTGCTGTGCTCTTATGTTTGCATTATATTTAAAATTTAAGTTTTAAGTTTTAAAAATAGAGAAAAATTAAAATTTAAAACAAAAGTAAATGTATCGCTATTTGTTTTTAAAGAAAAAAATTAACTTTAAAAAAAAATACCCGCATTATTAACACCCATGCACACCCAGCTACTGAATTTTTAATTTGAACTAAATTTTTGTTTGTGTAAAATTTAATGGTCTTTTACAATTCCTATCGTAAAATATCCTAAAATAACAAAAATTAGCTTAAAAATCAACTTTTACAAAAAAATAAATTTTGAAAAATCTATAAAATTAAAATTAAAAAAAAATATATGCAGCAAAAATCAAATTTTTTTTCAGCGGCAAAAGGAAACTAAAAACAAAAAAAGCTTGGTTGGATCAAAATCAGCCAAAGAAATCCTGAGATACAAAAGATTATATACATTCCCTATTAACACCCACGCACACCTAGCTACTAAATTTTTTTAATTTTAACAAAATACGTTTTTTTGTGTAAAATTTATTGATCTTTTCGAATTTTAATCGTTAAATATCCTTAAATAACAATAAATAGCTTAAAAATCAACTTTTCTGAAAAAATCGATAAAAAATATATATATATATATACAGCAAAACCCAATTTTTTTTTTGAGCGGTGATAGGAAAAAAAAAAAAAAAAAATAAGCTCTGTTGGATCAAAATCAGTCGAGGGAATCCTGAGATACAACTGATTACATACACACACACACACGCACACACACACGCACACAGACGGACATTTTCCAAAAATGATGTATTTTGATTCTAAACTTCATAAAACGTGTTTATAACGTGTTTTTTCGAAGTGTGATTTTTCGTCCATAGCAAAGCTTCCTCTACGAGGAAGCAATATATAATGCACTTAAATGTGTCAACAAAAACGATATAAGGCACGAAAATAAGGCGTGCCATAAAACCTGCCTGCTGATAGTTCGTGCAGTGATGCATACATTAATAATTTTCTATGGGTAATTATAATTTCTCCATACATGAAAATAAAATTATTGATGTAAACTTTGACGTACAGCACGATGGTTGCAAAACAATTTACTACTAGGTAGCGACAATTGTAAAAAATTGATTCAAACATTTAAACTGTTTATAGCAATATGAATATGTAATTAAATTTTTATTAAACTATTTTTTTATTAAAAATTATTCTATTAACATCGAAATAAAAATACAGTATTTTCTAGCTCGGAATAAACTTTTGAAATTAAGTCTTTAAGCCAAAAGTCACCGAAATCGCACATTTTTGATCACCTATATTTCCCATGAAATATAATTGAAAAAAAATACGTATTACTTTTTTTACACAGAGAACATAAATAACATTAAGCTGATTTGTAGATGTGTTGGTCAGAAAAGTGTTCGGTTTGTAGAATAACGTCTTATTTAAATCTTCCTATATTAGATAGTTGTAAGGATTTGACTAGTAGGTCCCCTGGCCATTACTGGTGCCTCTGCCCCCCCCCCCCCCTCTGCCCTTACAAAATACTTTTGTGATATTTTTCCTTATATTTCAAAACAAATTGGCCTCTCTTGCCCCCGTTGCTCTTGTCACCCTTAGACCCCACTTAGATAACCATTGCCTTCTTCGTGGATTTTCTCACCACCTGATAGTAGAATTGTAAAAAAAACAGTGTACAATTAAAGTAATTAAAAATAAATCTAATATGATTCAGCGTTATATCAATTGAAATTATTGGTCCTAAAAAATATTTGTATGTGTTAAATTTATGTATTGTATATTCAGTCATAAGAATAAAAATAGCTTAAAATACAGGTTAGAGCGTGGAGCGTACTAGCGCTCCACGCATCGATTACGGCTTTTAGTAAAGTACTAGATTAATAAGAAAAGTATTCAAAGAATCATCTATGTTTTAATTTTAATCCATACAATTTTGAACGAACAGATCACCGTATTTCAAACATCTTAAAAGAAACAAATATTGAATAAGAATCCTCAAGGGATACTGCACGAGGATGACCCTCTGAAATCGGGAGTGACAACGCAACTTGCTTTGGCGGTGCCAATGCCGAAATGTGAGCAGCGTTGCAGGCAGCTAAGCTTAACAAGGACCTCGTTGCAGGGATCCTAGCGCACAAGGGTATCTCCTGGCGGTTTATTCCACCCCGCGCGCCCAACTTTGGTGGTCTATAGGAGGCAGCCGTCAAGTCTGGCAAGAGACATCACCGTCGCGTCATGAGCTCTAGACATCAAACAACATTGCTGAAGCACATATTCTTAATAAAAAAAACTTTTGAAAAGCAAATATCTTCTTGCTTTATGTTTTATCTCGTTTTTTGACGATATCAACTTAAAAATGATTTATGTTTAATATTTTGTACAAAAATGAGTTTTTGAAGTAAACATATGCAAATTACTTTATTTTTAGGGCATATTGAATTCTCGCGCGTACGCCGGCGCTACCACTGTACCAAGCTCGCACGATTGCTTCCTCCAAGACTGGTAGACAAGAGAAGAGGTTCAGAACGAGGCCTGTCAACGTCGAGGAGAGAGGAAGAAAAACGAGACTCCCAAGGTCGAGCACCGGGCTACGAACAACAACTGTGCTACTGCTACAACCAATAAATTGGATGCCTTTCTCTGCACCTATGAACTTCTTCACCCATAAATCTTCTTTGAATAATAAACAAGTCAAACAATCGGGGCATACATCAGGAATTAGTAATTATAAATTACAAACAGTGCGAATTAAACGAATTAATAGAAATATGTTCGAGATACATCGCGATCGATCCTTTACGATTTTTTGTCTTAGGAATAATCAACTTATAACATGCTTACTGATTTTATTATTTCACAAATAAATTTTATAACAATTTACTATGTCTATGTTAATCTATTATTTAAAATGTTATTACGATATTTTTTGTATAGCTGTTTAAGATTGAACTGATAAATGGACTGTATAAAAAGTGTTGCTCGGATATGGTCCAAAAGTACACATTACACAGCACTAAAAAGTCGCGTAAATATATTGAACAAGATATAACAGTCAGCCCTTACTGCCAAAGACGAAAAAAAAATCAGGTATTTGCAACAAAAGAAATGTATGACTAATTACTTGTTATAATTGAATCTTTTGAATCACGCACATATTGTTACTTGTTATTCAGAAAAAGGGGGCACTTTAGTGCAAAAGAGAACAAAGCAAGTAATTAATACAGAAAGTTATCGGGAATAAGTTAGGGGCAAGTTTGAAAATAAATACACTAAGTATTAAATTTTCTTAAGCGATGTAAATTTGCAATGTTTCGCTGACAGATCTTATCAGGCTATAAACAATACGATATGCACCTCAGCTTTTTATCACACAGGATTAGAAAATAGTGGGTTGAAGTTTACCTGTATGTACAAAAGTTTAGTACAATAATAAATACATATTGTTGAAACGCAAGTACAATACACATGTTTATTTAATCATTATGAGAACTAGGTGCTTACATGTCGACAGCCAACAGTATACTGATGATAAACTAGCCAAAATAATACTGTAGGTAACGAAAAGTTGGAATAAAAATAGAACACAGGTGAAAGAGCCGGGCTATCGGCCTTGTAACTTTCTCAATAGTGGAAAATAGGTACTATTAAGTGAGAATATTTCTTCTTTCTTGTTAATGCTATGTCGATCATGTTTTATGTGTATCATCTCTAAAATAAGTATGTTCTTGTTATTCAGTTCTCTATCTAAGATTTTAATATTTTCCCAGTCAAATTCGTGATTACGGTGAATTTGGTGGAAATGAACTACTGATTCGGTATTTTTATAATTTGTGTGCTCTTTTGTGCGAATACATAATGCCCTCTTCATTTCACCTGTGTATGACACTGGCCAACCCGAATGTTTACATTTAAATTTTTAGAGGACGTTAGGTTGATCGCACTTGTCCGTTAATCGTTGCACAATAGTATAATGTTATTTAATTTTTTGTTAATAATCGTGTAAGTGCAAATATTGTAAGGTTTCAATAATGCTGATATTTTGTCATAGCTATTTTTCACATACGGTATGCTCACTTTGCAACAAAATATTCTAGATATGAGATGGTTTTTCTTTACGTATTTTAGTTTTTACAATCTAAGTGTGGTGTATTTATTTATAAAATCTAACCGATGCTCATTTTTTACAGGCAGCTTTTTGACCTCTACAATATTTGTCCTATGGTGTTCATTATCGGATAGTAAAATTGCTCGATCGGTCAAGTTAAACACAATGTTTCTTTGTTAGCCGATTGGATGACATGAAAAGTAATTCAATATGCGTCCCGAAGAAGTGGGTTTCCGAAACCAGTCAAAACCGAAGTGATTGTTTTTTCTGATGATAGTTGCATCTAAAGTTTTTAGTTTCTTGTATTCTTCTAGTTCATAAGTAAAGTCACTGATTCATTCGGTGTTTATTATGAATAATGAAGGCCGCTCATGATTTTGAATATACTTAAAGCCAATAATTTTAAAACAATGTAATAGCCAGCCGTATGACTAGCTTGCATGAGCGTTTGGTGCAGACTGACTATAGTTACTACACTCGTCGTCTTCTCGCTAGTCAAGCCCAACAGCGCGCTATTGGCTTAATACTTACACGCATGTACGTGTACTAATGGCCCAATTTTTTTGGCGCGAGTTTTTAATGATCAATTAAATTAATACTAATCAATTATTACTTTAAGACAATGACAATAATCAAGTGAATATAAACTGGATGTCTTACGATAGCAAAGCCTGAAAATTTTTGATCGGATAATAGACTTCTCACATTCTTTTTCTCGTGCCTTAGCACAATACTGATCCTAAATAATTCAAGAAATTCTTAAAAATTACTAATTCAACATTACTTTACACAATTAAAATAAACAAGTGCCTGGATAAAACAAAATTATTGTGGAAACATGACTATATGTGAATCATGAAAAACTCCAATATTTCAGCATCATACTCATGCTCTCCTGAGGGGACTGGACAGTGACTATTTATAAAAGCTGTTGATCAATTTCAGTAAGATCGTTTTAAAGAGTTAGAGTCTCAAAAGTTTTTGCCTACAAAAAGGAGACATTTATTTATTTCGCATTTTGTCACTGAACATAGTACAATTATTATCAGGAAAAATGAGAAAGAAAAAAAGAGAAAGAATAGCATCAATAACAGCAGACTGAAAATTGGAAAATATTTCAGACACTACTACTGAATTTATAAAATTAAAATTTTAAGTCAGTGATAAATCTGAGTAAAAATTCAATAATTTTGAAATTCATTGCTACTACCACAATCATTCATACTGTAATTATTACAGCTGCTGTTAATATTTTCAGATGTTTTAACTTGTATGTAATTTTAAATATTTGTACTATCAGAGCTTAAGTAATGTTGATTAAAGATATACTTCACGGCAGAATTTTCATAAAAAAAGATAAAGATGCTACCAAAAAAATAAAAATTTTTTTTTTTACTATATTACAGGATGCAACATTCAGGATACTATTTAGTACAAAGCGATAGATATCTTTGTAACAAAATCAAAGTTAAATGTAGAAATTCGGTGTGTATATTCAAATAATGCATAATATCAACATTTCTACAAGTTCTAAAATCATTCTTATGTTTTTCTAAAGTAGAAAAAGATTTATGGGATGAAAATAAGTGCATGTTGCACTCAATAAATTATATATATCGTAGCCGATTGCGCCCGAGGATGAAAAGTCCTGCTTATTATTAGTAGAGTCTATTTTAGTTTTCTACAAGGGTGTCTACAGAAAATTTTTAATTTTCTTTTAACTCGGGAGCTCCGTCTTCTGCGTGCCTTGCGCGCCGACCCCTAACGTTTGATCCGAAATTTATTTTTGTAATTTCACAAGTTAATTTTTCATAATTTAAATTGTATGTTTTTAATAACCATGATTAATTATCAAATCACACACTCTTGGTCAGTCTCGACCAATCACACGACGAACATAAGGGCTTCAATTACGTGACAATCAATCTTTTATCATAAAAATAATCAACACTGATAGCGTATGTAATATTTACAAACTAAACACCGAGAGAGCACGAATTGATCATCCTACACAATGGTTTCATACCACAAACACCAATTTTTTGCTCATGGTATTCGTTAATTTTACACTGACCATATGATACGTATTATCGATAATCACTTCATCTAAGTATTACATAAAAATTGTAACTAATATTTATGTAGCAATGCTCGAGACGAAACATAAACTTCAAATAAAAAAATGTTTGCTGTATTTCTTTTACCTTAATTTTGTATATTGTGTGTATATAAATATTTTTAAATTATTAGATTAATAGTATATTTAAATGTGTTCATACAACATCATATAATTATCGATGTACAACTTTAAATATCATTCTAACATTAAGTGCGAAACATATTTATAACAGACAAAAGCAATTAACATGTGTATACATTTAAAGTTTATGTTAATACTATCAATATAAGTGTATAATTTTTTATAAATATATAAGGTTGTTAAAGGATTATGGAAACTAAATTAATAAGCCAACTGAGTTTCTGTAAAAGAGATCATATATTTGTTTAATTCAAACTACACTAGTAACAATATTTACAGTATGATATTATTTACAAACCTGTAAAAGAGAAACGACATTTAAGCCTATTATTAC